>JAHWFO010017241.1:106887-129087 GCA_023313115.1 Rhysida immarginata
ATAACTCGATTGCCCGAACACATGCAGCCTTACAACTGGCGCAGTTCCGACAGGATTGATTTCGCGCCTAGTATAGCCCTACAACTGGCGCAGTTTTACAACTGGCGACAACCAACAGGACATATTTTGAAGGTTGGGATATATTTCAAATGTTGTAATTCTGATAGAAGGATAAGTTGGAAATGTTGTAGTTAGAATTTGCATGCAGTTGCATAAATTGACATAAGCTTATATTAGAGAATTGGAATCCTAACTGCATTAAGACCAAGTAAGGAGATTGACAGGGCAAATGAAGAAATTTTTTTTTATTTCACAAACCTCAAAAGAAACATGGCCCAGCAATACATTTCATTAACAGACTGGGATATTAAAGAATATATTAGTCGGCGATGGAAGACCTAGTACTTCAGAGATTAGATCAGATTTATGGAACGAAAAGAGAACAGGAAGACAAAGTGACAGAGACCAAAAATGATCAGTATTTAATGCTGCCAGGAAATATTATTTGCTTTAGATGTTCCTGACCTGGTCTCACCGCCAGGGGGTGCAGACTGAATAAGATTCATTGTTATCGATGCGGTCATTGGGGTCATACACAAAGATTTTGTTATGCGAAAATGGGGAACCAAAGAGAATTTAAACCTCAGATGCACATTGGGACTGTGAAGGAACAGAAAACTAGAGCCTACACCTGCGGTTTTATCTGCGAGAAAAGTGACGAACCTCTATCTAGAGAGAGCAAATGGCTAAGGGGCTTTTATTGTTCCTGTTATGGACACGTGCAAAGGTTTTGTGTTTCGAGAAAGAGAAATCGAAAAAAAAAACAGGAAGGAAAATAGTCATTCAATGAACCACTTCGTAATAGAGATTTTAAACAAAATGGAAACAAACAGGATTACTCTTGTGAGATTAATGTGGTGAATGAGCCAGCGCATACGATAAAAGAATCGGGAAAAATGTGAGAACTTCTGACAGAGAAAAATGCACGAGCAATAGTAGATGAGTGGAAGTCTAGTTGCAAAATACAAAGCGACTATGTGCATCAAAGCATTGGAAAAGGGGTAGAGGAAACGCTAGAGAGATTTAAAGTGGAAGAGAAGAAAAAGTTAGCAGATGCTGTAATAAAATCGGTAAAATGGAATGCGGAGCTAGCTACATGTATCGCAAGCTTAGAGGACAGGCTAGCAGGAACTATTAAAAGAGTGAATAAGGGAGAAGGCCGACGTGTATTTCGTAAGGAAAGACTCATGGAAAATGATGTAAACATGATAATGAGGGATGAAGGAATGTATAAAGACCAATATGTGCCATATTATTCTATACATGTGTTGTCGCCAGAGTATGACAATTGGTATGAAGCAGCAGAATAAAGGAAAATTGCCAAAAGGTGATTAATTGATTTGGAACGGGAATTTTGTATCTTTGATTCTTTAGGTTTTTTTTTTACTTCTTTTTTGTAAATAATCAGTAATAATAATGGCAAAGATAGCAGATAGAGTTAAGATTTGATTTTGTTTTGGTAGCATATAAAGGAAATTAGTTATCTTCGAAAGACTCTTTGTTTAAAAGTTTGGTCGCAAAGTTTAACAAAGCGAGTTACTGTAGTGAGTGGAGACGTTATAGAAAGGCTCCCTCACCCACAGCTTGGTTCTCCCTTCTGCTTTCTTTCTGCTGACCCTGGAGCACAAGGTGCGATTCAGGGGTGGACTTTACAGATAAGCATTGACAGACAAAAAAAATGAGTTAATTGAGGAAATAAATAGGAATATAGAAATTACATATTATTGAATGTTTCAGAAATTGTTCTGGTCAATTGTTCAATGTCATACATATTATTTAACTGCTACAGTTTATGAACATCAGAAAGGAATTAAAGTATGCTAAGACATATATAGACTTATAAAGCTACCAAAAGGGAATAATTTTTTACAAACATTATTATCTATACTGACCTTTAGAGATATAGAAGTATAATTTCCTTTTCATTGATTTAAGCTACTGTTTGAGGTGAATTTTAAAAGACATTGTGTTACTTCAACAGCATATGTGCTATGCTTTGTACTAATTTAATTTTCATGTGTTTGATTCAAAGGTTAATGGCATCGTAAATCTATTGATTATGCAAGGGAGAAATTATTAAGTCAATTTAATTAGAAGGAAATAAGACATTATAACGAATTTTTGTTTCTTATAAGAATTGCAATACTTGTTCGTGCGATATGTCAGGCAGAATAGAGAAAGTATTGAATGAATTCCTAGCTGAATGGTTAAAGCAAAATTATTGAGACACCGTTTTTATTAAAACGGAACGTAATATACCAGAGTTTTATGCACTCATTTGGTTTTATGAGCTAATTAGTCTCATTTTTTGTTGTTGTCCGTGGTTAAATTTTGAAATCATGAAGAGAATTTTTTATTTTATGGGACAAACCAGAATATTAAACAATTTTTGTATAAGATGTAGTTATTGTGTTGGATGGAATTTTCTGTCCCACCTTCAGTCACCGCAGATGACTGGATGGATTGATCAACAATTAATTTGATCCTCATTAATTTTTTTTTGTAGAACTTATGGTCTGTTGCTTGGGTGATTTTATTCGTTCTGGTTGTATGATGTGTTTGAATGGATCTTTGAAGAATTTTATCCTGATAAAATATTCCTCGATGCTTTGCTCCAGTTATAATATTTATTATTGCCTTTGAATCGAGGTTGTTCTTACTATGGTTAGGAATGACCTTTGTTCCTTTTCTTTGGAAAGTCAGTAACATTATGTTAGCCAAGACTCGTTTGGAAGAACGAATTTTGAACAACTTTGTCATGCTTGAATTTTGATACAAATTGTCATGTATGAATTGTGCTTTTTGTGTTTATCAGAATTTGATTATCGTTATCACTGATGTATAGACAACTGTATACAGTGGGATCACTTTGCTTTTGTGACAACAAGAATTTTATTCGTTCTTCATGAAGAGTATATTATAAATAGCATATGAAGGATAGACACTATGAAGTTAAATACTCTATGCGTATTGTTACCTAGACACTTTCCTTTTGGATGGGATGTGAAACGGCTTTTTGTTCAGTCTGTTCAATATATTTTTAAAATTTTCATTAGTTTGTTGAATATTAATGGATTTTACGCTGGGATGTTAGATGCACTCTATTTACAGCTGATGGACTCCCGACACAACAGGACCTAAGAACCCTTCGTTGTAGAAACACGCCTAGAACATCTGGTCAATGAGTCACTCAGGAGTGTGATTTTCACGCCATCACCCTCATCCCACTGCAGTGACCTCCCAAGGCCATCTGCAGAGAGAGCAAACGAGATGCAGGGGTAGAAGTGACGTCAGCAAACCACAACACCTCTGAATAGCTCAGAAGATCCTACTAACTATAAAATATTATGTGTGTAAAGACACGCGATCATAGAATATTTGATCTATAAATTTAATGGTTTCATCTAAGAACGCAGTAACTTTCATTGGACAGGAGTGTTAAACATTTGCTAGAATGGTGGAACAGTGACCTTAATAAAACAATATTTTTTCCTCTCTATCTATTTCAATAAAGATGAATCCTGAACCTTTATAATATAACACATACTATGGAAACAGAATAATAAGAATACTATTTAGAAATAAGTGGTATAGTGAAATCTTAAATTGAAATGTGAATTTTAAAATTTTAAGTGGACTTTGCAGACTCTTGAGAATGAACTCTACTATTTTTATTATCATATAAACATTCAATTTCTTTAATTCTTATTATTCATTTTTAAACATTTAGAAAAAAAAATTTTTTTGAATCATATATTTATATCTTACTTTGTACTTATATATTATCTTTTTGTCAGCATTTCAATGTTCATGTTATTTTAATGCTTTGGAATAATTAATACGCTAATGCCAGAAGGTAAGTGAATAACCTTTTACTCTTGGATGATGCAACTAGAAGTAGATGCAGGACAGAACACTGGTAATAACGAAGGTAAAAATGACTTCAGTTGCAGGCCATTTTTGAAAAAAGGTGAGTGATAGTAATGGCTCGTGCTAACTTAGTGTTAAATTTGGTTTTCATATTTCAAGTTTATTATGGAACATGTGATTCAGGATGATTTGAATATCGGAATTATAAGTGAATTCATTTAATTAGTAAACGAATTGATAGTAGTAGATCATTGATATAATAGCACTAAAGCAAATGCGTTTTCTAACGTTAGATATATAAAGTTTAAGGGGTTTTAATATTACTTTCCTTTGGATAACCTAGATATGACCATATAAGGTTATGTTTTACGTGTGCGGGGATGAACTCTGACAGGCCCCCTGCACGATGATGGGTGTTTTGTAGAAACAAAGAGAGATACGAGCATTTGGGCCCATCGGAGCTGGTTTGAGTAATAGCTCTGAAACCCGAGGAAAGGCAGGGTTGAGAATACCCATCCCTGAGAAAGCAAACGTTGAGGAGACCAGGCGTTATAGCGGGTGGTCTTCCTGGAGTTAATGGGCTGCTAGGCATCAGGCAGATGCAAAGATAGAAAAAAAGGAGTAATTGGAGCTCTAGCTCGGCCCTTCCTGGATTGATTCTGAATACCAGAGTCATGGTGATCTGAAAACATCACATCCGGTCGAGGGTTCGATGCTGTTTTCTAGTTAGTTCAATGCAGTCAGAAAGAGGGAGTCAGGAAGAACAGTCAGAAAGAGGCAGTCAGAGAGAGCAGGCTGAGTCCGCAACATGATGAGAGCCCAATCAACCTTAAGATTATCTCGTCACTCTTGTTCCTCTGTATGTTCATCTGCAAGATGCTCATGAGAGTCCCTTACTATTGTAGAGGTGACCATGAACGTTTCCTTGAAAAAAGCAGAGAACTGAATTAGTCGTGAGTCATGAAGAAGTCGCATCTGAAGCGCAGAGTCACAATTGCCTCAGCCTGATCATCACCATAAACGACTTCCACCAGGTAAGCGAGCTACCAAGATGACAGCAGAAACAACATGCCACCACCCCTCCATCTAAATGCAGAGAGTGCCGGTAAATTCTCAATCCCAAGGCCAAAATGCTTAATCCAATCCACTTAACTTTCTGATACGAGTGAAGTGAATTGAATTTCTCTTTTATTTATCCTGGGTTATGGTTCGTTTTATATTTCAGTGTATTTCAAATTCAATAAATTCCATTGTTATTGTTATGGCGTAGTCTTTTGTCCTTCAAAGTCTCCGACCTTGTCCGAATCTGTGATGCCAAAAATCTCTAATGTAAGGAACAGTTGTGAGGGTTAAGGAGGGCCATGCCTGGTGAAAGTTTTAAAGGTGCAATCGATATTTATTCAAATAAACTAACTAAGAACTCGATTGCTCAAACACGCGCAGCCTTACAACTGGCAGTGTTCCGACAGGATTGATTTCGCACCTAGTAGAGCCCTACAACTGGCACAGTCTTACACATAAATACAAAGGAGAAAAAGGAACAATTACAATTCACGGAATTCTCCCTTCACTTTTCTCATTTGTGTTCACACTCTCCTGATGACCCCATGCCCGCACCCGTTGCAGTCATGAGAGAAAGGTGTGTACTGTGCATGTTCCTCGGTCATTTCCAAGCTGCTAGTAGCTTTAAATCCAAACTGACCTAGATATCTGCTCGAAGCGAAAAGCAGATTGAAAATCAAAGCGCTTCCAGCGAAAATCGCATATCAGCTTCGTGTTTAGGATACCTTGAGCTTGAAAAATCACACGCAAAATTATAAAAGCGAAAAGCATCATGCAAAAAGTGAGCTATTGGAAGGCACCTTTATTCTATGATGACAAGGTTAAGAGCTGCTGTTGCCACTGAAAAACAAGTATTGGGTCCTATGTTTGCTAGCTAAGTTAACCTCTTCAAGACCAGTGACGAACATGCGTTCGTCAAGCTAGACCCTCTGTTCAATACCATGATGAAGATGTGTTGGTCATTTTCAGTTATTAATTCTTTTAACGAAAGAAAAACGTGGTTTTTCAGGAATGAAAGAGTAAAGTCATTTGGAATAGTTTATTCTTTATAGGTCCATTTTTCTGTAGATAGATGGAACCATTGCATTAATTCTGGGATTGCTAATTACAGCAATGTTGTACATTGTATTTGCACAGTAAGCAACAATGCTTTTGCTCCTTTTTTGTAAAAAATGGATTATTATGATTATGTTAATGCAAGTTGTAATGCCAAAGATCCTGATTTTTGAAATAAATATTGGTTTTGAAAAAGAAATATTCTTACAAAATTGTACATGACGAACGCACGTTCTTCATTGGTTTGCCAGATAGTATATAAACTCTGGTCCTGAGAGGTATTCTTCAAAATTTAGGCTGGTCGTGAAGAGGTTAATAGCAGAAGAGATGGACCTATAGTGGAATGGAATGTGGAGGGGGTGTCCCAGCATGTTTACGAACAGGTGTAATTTTTAAAGAATAACCCCTCCCCCTTATTAAAATTTGAACTAAATTTGATTATTAATAATTTTATGATGTGGAGGGGGTATTTTCTGCATTGGTTATGAATAATGAATGATTTACATAATTTTGGATGTGGTCCTACCTGTCTTCACCCCACTGGACCACCCCTGTCTTGCCCAAAGGTGTTCTGTGCGTCTTGCAGTGAAGCATCCCTTGCCCCCTTTTTTCTCAGAGATGGCTTGCAGCCGCCCATAGCTCTGGTATTGAAGCCCATAGTCACTGATCCCTTTCTGATGTCAACTAGCCCTGAGAGGAGGTGCTGAAGGAGCAAGTGGCATGGATTTACTGTCCCTTACTTTACCATCATAATTGTGTTTTTTTTACCTGTGTTTTTTTCCTAATAAAGTCCACTGCATAATTTTTTAATCGTTACTGGTTTTTTTTTGTTAATGTTTTTGTGTTTCCATTGCAGTGGGGGTTTTTTTATTGGGTTTTCATCATATTTATTTTTTTATTTTACTTTAAGTGGTTTCACTCTTTTTTTACCTGTGATTTAAATCGTTTTACTTTGTCAGCATTCTTTATTCCAACACAAAATCAATTTTTAATACTAATAATATTAATAATAATTCAATATTTTCGATTCAAGTGCTTATTTCTCATGTTCATTTCACAAGTTTTGTCAGCATGCTGTCAACTTTTACCATGATGACATGCTGACGCCGTTACTTATTCGCACATACACTGATAACTTATTCAGTCGCCAGTTATCTGTTGTGCTTACGCATTTTTGATACACTTCTTGTAATACCCACAGCTGTTTTTTTTATCAACTTACTGCACTGAGGTTCATGACCCTCATGACCTCTGTCCCTCGCATGTCAAAGGTCATCGTCCTTTTCTAAGGAACGTTATAGTTTACGTTTCTTGTAATAAAATTATTTAGTCTTCGGGTGATTTTTAGGTTCATGAACAAAACTGTCAAGGGGTGATTTTTAGGTTCATGAAAAAATGGCAATGATGTGATTTACGTTTCATCAATTCCATCTGTGGATGTTTTTTAGCAACTCAAATTCATCTACAAGTCAATAAAATGTTTACCAGAATTTATGACTCTATGAGATTTGAAGATTATTTTCGTTTTAATAAACCAAGTTTTTGCTTGGGTGTAGTTACAGAAAAGTTTAGTATTTGATTTCACGAAATTTCTGTCAGTTCGTTTTTTGCATTCATGACATTCTTTTCCTTGCTCGTTTTTCGAATCCACAGAAACTTAATACATCCTTTTTTGGTTTTACCAAATTTTTTGCTGATATGGTTTTTAATTAGCCAAAAAAATTCTACTCATTAAATTCTTTACTGCTTAATATTTGTCAATGTTGTGTTTAAAAAAATATAGATTAAAAATAATAAAAAGCTAATGAAAATTATAAAAAATAAGTTAAAACATAATTACATACACAATAGTGGGTCTTTTTGTTTCCATTCACTCACTGGCTGCTAAGTTTTCTCATACAACATTCTACTCATCTTTGTGGCGTCAGTGATTTTTTAGTATCCAGCAGTAATGAAATTTTTTTGGCTTTTTATCCTTTAATGCATAAATTGCCAAAGTCTGGTGCAAAAAATGTCTCTAAAGTTTGATTTTCTTTCCATTAAAACACCGACTAGCTCACGAGTTTTTGGGGGCGGTTCGGTTTCCAAACTGACGCCAATGATGGTTAACATCTAACTCCTGTGGACCGATGTTAGTAGTGGTGTAATATTTTCAAAATTATATTTTTATTTTTTTAATTATTTATTTTTTTAATCGTGATTATAAATAATTCAAAAAACAGAACACACACATTAAAAAAATACACACACAGATACAGAAAATTTATTTTCTTAGAAAATACAAAGTCAATCGGTGAAGTTTTTCTAATGATTATAAGAAATTCTAATATTCTGCCTATCATTGTGATAGAAAGTTAGAACAATAGTGAGTAAAGTAAGAAGAAACACATAGTACAAAAGAAATCGTGATGTTATTGTAATGCAAACAAACTTCATACAAATAACTAAGTCTTATTCATAAAGGCCTCTTTCGAAAGACAAAATCTTGTTAAAACATAAATACAACTCAATATATTTGTATCAGACAATCTAATAAAGTAAATAGGCCTAAGCAACGATTCAATAATAAGTTACATTCATATGTGCCACCCACGTGCGAGGGCGAGACCTCGATGCGGTCATAGGACTACTCCGAACCTTTGCACGTGGCGGCAAGGGAGGGTGGAACTTGTATAAGGTCCAAAAAATGAAATTCGCTCAGTGTGTGTCAAGTGAATAAACAACTTTTAATTGCCTTAATAATTAATTGAAAGAATGTTCCATAAAATTGAAATACCATTAAATATTTCATAGTTCATTACAACAAAAAGGGGGCCCCATCTAAGATAAATACTAATACTTAATTAATGCTTTAATAAAATATTACTATATTTACAAGTGCTCTCTATACAATCATAATGCTAAATGCGCTTTACGAACATAAGTGCCCAGCTGTTATTATTCTCTATGGTACAGATGTACCTGTTACTCACTCCTTTCGAGTTGAGTAATATAAGCCATCATCTTATTCGACGCTAAAATGCGTCATGTATCCCTTTTATTAATGGGAGGGATAGTAACCCAGAGATTCAAATAATCTGGGCATCTCTCCTAGGCCGCTCTACTCTCCTATGAACAACAGCGTTACTGAGAGCTGCTTATATTAGCTCGCCCACAAAGAGCTTAGATAGCATTTTCTTAAACTAATTAATTGCAATTCAGCCTAGTATACAGACATACAGTACTAATGCTACAATCTAGTTCCAAATAATCAGTTCATTATTGCTGCTCACTATGAATCCGTAAGTTTCGCGCAATCTTTTCATGAAACAAAAGAGCGTCTACATTAAAACGCCTTCACTGCTTTCGTTAAATAGCGCTAACGTAATATACAGTAACAAGAATGTCACAAAACGGGGGCTGGTGGGTTCAATTGCCGAATAGCTTATGCGATTCGAAATGTATTTTAATCACAAGCAAAGGGAATTTCTGCCGACAAAATAAAAGAAACGATCTCACCGTATTTTGATGGCAAGGTGATTTCTCAACTTTGAGGAACCTGGAAAACAACAGAAAATCGACATTGTTCTCGACTGTCCTTCGAATTGTATCATCCTATTTCTTCTTTGTAGGTGCCAAAATTACTCAGCCAACGTATACTGATGTTTTATATTCATCATAACGATTAGTGTAAAATTGCAGCACCTTCTCCCTATTTATTCGCTTGCAGGCATTGGACTTAGGCATAAGCGCCATTTTGGAACAGGCTTAGCCTCTCTCAACCGCGGCATTTTTACACACGTCCGTCGCTTACGGATATTTTTTACCAAAAAAAAAATTAACAATACAAAAACTATCATGGAAGACACGCAGTTTTTCGGAGAATTTTTCCCCGCTACAACAAAGCCCAGCCCCTCTTGCTGAGACATTAGCACTAAAATCTTTTATTTTTCACTATAAATATATCATTAGCCATTTAACCCCTTGGCTACTAATCACGAGTCTGACTCGTTGTCTGGTTCAAGTGCCTTATCGCTAGACCACGAGTCTAACTCGTTCTGAAATTTCAGTTTCAAGTGCAGTTTTTTTTTATTTTAACAAGAGATGGTGATTGTTTACCATTCTGTATCTCCTTCTCTTTCATATACACTTTATAGTTTTTAAAACTCTTCAATAGGTGGCACAAAAATCGAAAAGAATTTAATGCTTGTCATTCTCGTTTTGAACTTCGCCATGTGCAGTCTGAGATTGAAAGATATTTATGCGAAAGTAATGATTCAGAAACGGATTAGGATCAAATCCCCGACCTTTAGAGAGGTTTTCTGTAAATTTTACCAGATACATTTTGGGAAATGATTTCTTCCGAAACTAATAAATATGCCAAACAGTTTCTATAGCCAAACATATAAACAAAAAACATATGATGATTATGTAAACGTTATCATACCTATTCTGACTACTAAAAATATAAAGTATAATGTCTAATTAATATCCTGTAAAAATTTCATACAAATATCTTTATAAATAGTGTTTTTTTTCATGTTGTTTATTGCACTGTCTATCGAAGAAATTTTTCCTCCATTTAAATAGAAACTTCTGACCCTGCTAACTCAAGGTCAAATCAGGGCACAAGGGTTAATACACACACTTACTACGACTACCACCAACTCATGGAAAAAAAACAACACGAACTACACAATTGTAACAAATTAATGTAGTGACCCCTACACACACGATCTATACACACACACACATGGGAACACCTCCCCTACCAAACAAAACTCACACTGACTCACAGTCACACATAAAGGCTTATTTCACCAGACAAAATCTTGTGAAAACATAAGTACAACTCAATATATTTGGATCAAACAATCTAATCACGTAGATAGGCCTAAGCAATGACAAAACAATAAGTTACAATATGAGAGCAAAGTATAAAAAGATAATGAATAATTTACATTTTTGTTATAAATCTTTTACACAGAACACAATATGTATTCCTTTTTGTAAGGGAGGAATACTGTAACCCTAAAACACAATCAAGTTAAAGTCAATTGTCCCTTCCTAAAGTTCAATCAGTTCATTTTTTTCAGAGTGTCAATAGGTCTAAGTAAACCAAGTTCGATCTAGGTAACCTTAAGCCTAATCACTTACGATCGCTGAGCTCCTTCCCTTGAGACATGATAATTGTAAGTAGCAAGAGCAGCATCAATCCAACCTATTGATTTACATGAATGAGCACCAGTACCTATTGTTTGTTACTTCCCTCCTTAAATATCATTTTGAAGCTGGCATTTTGAACTCTGGTAGGATTGAAATGCTGAAAACACGTGCAGTTGAACAAAAGTGCATCTGATTGGTCTGGACGGCTGACGCTCTTTGTGATAGGTCTAGTGCACTCAGAGCCCTCTGATGGTGAAGTGTCTAAGTTCTCATTTGATTTTTGAGCGGGCAAGAGGCAGAAACCAAATATGATAAGAGTTCTTTCAGTCCTAATACACTGGCGATAAATTAATTTCATGTCTCAAGAGGAATAACGTACCTAAGAACACAAGATTTGACACAAGTCATGAATGATACAAAGTAGGAGGTTAAAATACGTTTTCCTTTTCCTTAATTTTTCTTTGAGGGACTATAGTAATGGAGCACTACCCAATTTGAGATCGTTCTTTTTTGACCATAACTGACAAAAGTTTTCTTTTTTCACACATGTCCCTTCTTAATGGGAGTCTTCCTTCCCTTGATGTAGTCGTCTGTAGTCCACCTTTGTCCTGGGTCTGAAATTGTACCTTGTCGATGCTCCTCTTAATACTGCTTGATCATCTTTTGTGGACTCTGTTGGCTGCTGTGCTGCCATCATCTCTGAAGTGGTTTCTTTCAATGGTTCAGGTTGATCAGTGGTTGGTGACTCTGGTGTCTGGATCATTTCCTGCTCTGAAATGGTGGGTGGTTCTGGTTCATCTCTTTCTAGATCAGTGGCATTGTCTCCACTAGGATGGGATGTTGACTGTAACGGAAATGGCTTGACTGTGACTGGTTCCATCCATTGTGAAGAAGATTCATCGACATCCAATTCTGTGGGGGCTGGAATTAGTTTTTGACGTGGCACATAAATGATATCTCAAACTTATGTCATCTTCATCTGTCTCAGCCTCACTTTCTGGTGGATGATACACTGGTCTCTTCTTCCTTCTGGTAGATTGCTGTTGGTGTCTTGTGTTGTCACTAAGCAAAGTGTTAGGCGTTCTACATGCACAGTTTGTTAGTCATGCTCTTGGATACCTTCGATCTTATAGTTTACAGGAGAGACGTTTTTTAACACCGTGAATGTTAAAACCCAGTTTGTTCTTTCCACCTTCCTTCCTAAGTAACCACACCTTTGACCAAATCTTAAATTCTTTTAAATGTTTACCCAAATTTGTTTTGTCTATTTTCCCTTTTCTTCTTCCCTCGTCTTGTTTCTTTGCAATCTGACGAGCTTTTATTACCCCCCCTCCCCACCAATCTGGAACGATATGTGGCAAGTTCCATTTCCTCTGTATCTTGTTCCCAGGAGAACGGGTGCATGGGATCAAATCCATGAAGTAAATATGCTGCTTGGATCAAATCCATGAAGTAAATATGAAGTAACTGGGTGTTTCCCCAGTATTCCCTTTGAAGCTGCTGCATATGGAGAACAAAGTTCTTCCAGTAACTCATCCCAATGTTACTTCTCATTATTGCATAGGAGCCTTGGAGTTTCCCCTATACTTTTATTCATTCTTTCTCACAAACTATTTGATGTTGGACGATAAGCAGTTGAGAAGTGATGATAAACGTTTAGGTCTTTAGCCACCACATGCATCAGCTCCGATGTAAAGTTTGTTCACCAATCAGAAATTAATTCTTTGGGTACTCCATATCTACATATGATTTTATCATTAACAGCTTTAGCAATAGTTTCAGTTGTCTGGTCTGGAATGGCCTTTGCCTCAGGAAAACGGATGAAAATATCTACAAACACAATAATATATTTGTTCCCTTGTTCAGATTTTGTTAGAGGTCCTATCACGTCCATAGCAACCTTTTGAAAGGGGTAGACCGCCTTAATACCTTTCTAAAAAGGGACTTTACCTTGTGGAGTTTACATTTCTGATGTACTTTACAAGTTTTTAGAAAATTCGAGACATCCTTATACATAGAGGGCCAATAATAGTCAGAGTAAATCTTTCTCCAAGTTTTGTTTGATCCCCTATGATCTGACAAGTTTAAATCATGGGCTATTTCTCTCAATTTGCGTCTAACATCCTCTCCTACCCATATTTTTAATTTTTTCTTTTTCCGATGCGATTTTCCTATATAGTATACAATACATCTCGTACAGTGTAATTTTTTACTTTTTCTTTATGGGTTATTAGATCTCTGATATTGGGGTCCATAGCTTGTGATTGCATTATTCTTTCCTTTCTGTCTATTTCATCAGAAAAACTAGAGTTATTGATTTCAATTGATTGGGAACGAGACAATAAGTCTGCAATACAATTATCACCCCCTTTATGTGTCTAACTTTGAGGTTACATTCCTCTACCTCAATTGCCCACCTAAGTAGTCTTTGATTAGTTCCTTTCATTGTTTTCAAGAATGATAGAGGTTTGTGGTCAGATAAAATGGTCACTGGAAAACCCAGGATAATGTGTCTAAAGTGCCATACAGCAAGAATAATTGTTAATGCTTCTTTTTCTATAGTGCTGTATTTTAACTGGCTTCCTTTAAGCTTGGCACTAAAGAAGGCTACTGACTTCATATTCCTATGGTGCATTTGATGTAAGGCTGCACCAACAGCACCCTGGGAAGCATCAGTGTGAAGAAAAATATCCTTCCCATAGTCAGGTGGCATAAGAAGGGGAAAACTACCCAAAGTTATTTTAACTAATTGAAAAGCTTCCTCGCAATTCTTGTCCCAAAGGAACTTCAGACCTTTTTTTGTATGATTTGTAATAGCGGTTAGACATTCTGATATATTTTCCAAAAAATGATGATAGAAGTTAATCGCTCCAATAAGAGAGCGTGTCTCTTTCACATTTCCAGCTGGGGTTAAGTTAAGAATGTCATGGACATTTCCTGGGTCTGGCTGGACTCCATTGCTTGAAATAATGTGATCAAGGTATTTCACCCTGTCCATAAAAAAATGGCATTTTGATGGCTTGATAATGAGGCCTTTTCTAGAAAAGATGTCAAGCACCCTTTCAAATATTCTTAGGTGTTCTTCAAGGTTAAATGAATAAATTAAAACATTGTCTTGAAAGACAAAAACTCCTTCACCAAAAAGATCAGCCAATATATCTCAGACATAAATGCCTGGAATAAATGAGAAGAGTTCTTACCCCCTTGAGGCATCCTGGTTAGTTGGTACATACCCCAAGGGGTAGTAAAGGCAAAATATTCTCTTAGGTGAGGTGCAAGAGGTATCTGATAATATCCACTATGGAGATCCAGGACAGAGAAATACTTTTGACCATGGAGCTGTTGAGTGTCTCTTGTACTTTAGGCATTGGGTAATCTACAGCCTCGGTAACTTCATTTACCTTTCTTAAGTCAAGAGTCATGCGGATTTCTCCATTGTCTTTTTTTACTACATGAAGAGGTGAGTTCCAATTTGCCCTAGTGGGTTCTCGTATTCCTGCTTTTAAATAATCTAAAATATAATATTTTAATTTTGGAAGGTATACCTGAGGAATAGGATATTGACAAACAAATACCGGTTTGTCTTTTTGGACTTTAAATTCAACTTCATAGTCCCTGACACCATTGACTTCATTTATGTCTTAACTAAAACAGTCAGCAAACTTTGTTAGTAGCCCCATAAGCCTTCTCCTCTATTCGTTATTAAGATTGATAAGTTTTAATTCCTCAACCTAAATCTCCCCAGATCCAATAGAAATGTTCTTAATAATATCCCCCTCTATTATTCCATCATAATCACTACCTGAGAGATCTATAACTGAAAACCTATGACTGCCTAAGTTTCCTACTTCAGTCTCCAATTCTTCCATAATGGCATTATCAACCAAGGACACATCTCCATTAATTCTCCTGGCAAATGAGTGACTGTTTATCCAATCAATTTTTTTCCTAGAGATCTAGCTATTCTGTCATCAATTATGGACATCTCAGATCCCGTATCAAGTAAAAATTCAAAGTGTATACTATCTATTTTAACCTCTAACTTATGAAGTCCTTCAGGATCCTTTTGTAATTCAACCAGAATCTGTTCTTTGGCCTGTGACCCCCACGACTGGTTTCCACTGGTGGTCACTACTAATTTAAAGGTTTGCTCTTGCAAAACCTGGAAATATGCCTTTTCTTTTTACATTTAAAACAGATAATGTCTTTTCTGTTTTGATTGCTAGTCTTCATAAAGTCTAGTTCCTGTTTCATGCTCTCTAACTGATTTGTTTTGTCTCGAGCTATTTGGGTTTTTTCCTTTTCTTGTAGTTGGGCAGACAAATCAGTCAATTGTTTTTTATGGTTTCTAGAGTGTTAACAATTGGGGATTTAAAATCTTCAGAAACTTGACAACTTAAATATGATGAATTAACATGAAGGTCTTTGGACTTATTAGCTAAGCAAACAGCTTCCTCAAAAGTTTGAGGTTGTCCCTGTGCCAAAAACACCCTATGATTAGAGAGCACAGTTTCTCAGAATCACTCTAGAATTAATTCTTTACGTTTGTCTGCCCAACTAGAAGTTTTATGTATTAGGTTTTTCCAAATCACCTCCAATCTACAAGCATATTCCATTCCAGTCTCACTGTTACCTTGCTGAGCATTAATAAAATCCCCCAAAGGGTCCCCTCTAACTTTCTTAAAAGTCATTACCCTTTTAAAGAAGTCAAAAATTCATAATATGTTTTTATTTCATAGAGTCTATGCTCACACAGTTTCTTGGCAGCCACCCCTTTCAACTTTGCTCTTATATAGCTTATTTTTAGGTGATCATCCCATTTGGCTATTCCAGTCATATCTTCCACTATTGCTAGAAAAGCTTCTGGGCCTAAATTACCCTCTTCCCCAGAGAAGCTAGGTATCATGTGAGAAAAGCCAGCCTCGGTCTGGGACTCCAAATTTCCCTCAGACACATTTTCCCCCTGCGCAACAACGCTATCCTTCCTGTGGTCCGGTTCTCCTTCCATTTTCGAAAACTTTTGTGTACTATCTATGTGTTGTCCACCCACTATTATCCCCGTTCGGGTGCCATTGTGATGGAAAGATAGAACAATAGTGAGTAAAATAAGGAGAAACATAGTACAAAAGAAATCGTGATTTTATTGTAATGCAAACAAGCTTCATACAAATGACTAAGTCGTATTCATAAAGGCCTATTTCGAAAGACAAAATCTTGTTAAAACATAAATACAACTCAATATATTTGGATCAAACAATCTAATCAAGTAGGTAGGCCTAAGCAATGACGAAACAATAACTTACAATATGAGAGCAAAGTATAAAAAGATAATGAATAATTTACATTATTGTTACAAGTCTTTGACACAGAATGCATCATGTATTCCTTTTTATAAGGGACGAATACTGTAACCCTAAAACAAAATAAAGTCAAAGTCTATTGTCCCTTCTTAATATTCAATTAGTTCATTTTTTTCAGAGTGTCAATAGGCTTAAGTAAACCAAGTGCGATCTAGGTAACCTTAAGCCTAATCGCTTACAATCGCTGAGCTTCTTCCCTTGAGACATGATAATTTTAAGTAGCAAGTATCAATCCAACCTTTTGATTTACAAAAAAGAGCACCAGTGCCGATTGTTTGTTACTTCCCTCCTTAAATATCATTTTGAAGCTGATGCTTTGAACTCTGGTAAGATTGAAATGCTGAAAACATGTCCAGTTGTACACAAGTGCATCTGATTGGTCTAGATGGCTGATGTTCTTTGTGATTGGTCTAGTGCACTCCCAGCCCTCTGATGGTGAAGTCTCTAAGTTTTCATTTGATTTTTGAGAGGGCAAGAGGTAGAAATCAAATATGATAAGAGTTCTGTTAGGCCTAATACACTGGCAATAAATTAATTTCATGCCTCAACAAGAATAACGTACCTAAGAACACAAGATTTGATACAAGTCATGAATTACACCGAGGTCCATTGACAAGGTAGGAAATTAAAATAAGTCTTTCTTTTTCTTAATTTTTCTTTCAGGGATTATAGTAATGGAGCACTACACAATTTGAGATCGTTCTTTTTCGATCATAACTGACAAAAGTTTTTTTTTGTCACATCATTATTTTCATGAATATATTATGTCGCAATAAGTAAATCTGTGTTGTAGTTTTTTTAAAATTTTTCTAGAAGATAATTTATTGATATTTACAGTCATGAAAATTCTTATAATTATTTATTTTTTGTTAATTTTTAATTTGTTTTATTATTATATGCTATAGTTATTTATACACAATACGGCTTTTGAAACAAATTGATTTTAGTAGCTCTGGTGCAACAAATTACGCTTATAGACTGAAATAACTCGTTTCTTATTTTATTTTATTACCTAACTATTTATATCTTACAAATTTATAATGTAGTTTCAATATTTGTATATAATTTAGAATTTCTAAATTACACCTCCACTTTTAGTGCACTTTTGGATCACCCGGTATCTAAAATGCTTACACCTCCTGCTCCATCCCCGTTTCCATAGTGCCAAGCAACAACACAATCTTCATTGTTTCCAACAAATGAAAAACACTGATTATTAAAATTCAAAAATGGCCACCGACTAAAAAGACTAGATTTAAAAAATCATATCATTTTTGGTGGCTATGGTTCAAAAATATATTGACATAAATTTAACTATATACATACATAGCTTTGCAATGAAATTGCCCCACCCACAAGGAGTTACTCGAATGCACCAAAAGTAGGTATACATCTGAAAACACCTTTATTACGCTATGGAGCCAAGACGTGCACTCGAAGTACAGGGTGTCCCAACGAAAAGCGGCATCAGTAGGTTCTGCCACCACCTCTAGCAGGGATGCTTTCTTCCAGCCGCAAGTGTGGGTGATCAAACAGGTGGTGAATGTCATAAGGTACATCTGCCCAGGCCTGGTAAACCTGCTGTGTCAGTTCATGGAGATTGCAGAGTTCGTAAACGATGCCCACCAAGTCCTACACATGCTCAATTGGCAGTGGTCTGGAAACCTCGTGGGCCATGTCAGGTAGTTGACATCATGCAGACATGCCATGCTCATGTTTGCCATATGCGGTCTGACGTTACCCTGCTGAGACACTATGCCGGGTATGGTGTGCAGAAAGGGTAGTAATACGGGCTGCATAATCTCTGTGACGTACTGTGCTGTTGTCAGTGTGCCTTGGATGGTGACTAAACACATTCTGGTATCGTATCTGATGACTCCCTGGACCATGATTCCGGGTGTTGTTCCATGATGGCGATACCGGATGCATTTTTCATTGGCACGTTCCAATGGTCTGCGCCATACTTGTCCGCATCTGTCATCGGAGTCCAAACAAAAGCAGGATTCTTCGCTGGAGACCACCGGGCGTCATTCCATTCCCTGGCCCACTCGTTCATGACACAATTGCAATCGTATCGCACGGTGCTCAGGTGTCAAAGGAAGACACAACAATGGAAGCCTGTCAGACATTGTCGCAGCATGTTACTGGCGTGCTATTGTCACTATTGACTTTGGAGCAGTACCGCGAATAGTAATGTTATTGTGCAGTTGCCGCAGGGTGATGGTTCTGTCTGCTAGCACTGTTTACAGTATATGCCTATTGGTTTGAGCTGACATGCATCTCCAAGCTTAGAGCCTGGTCTTGTGGCATTTGGCCTTCCCGTCGCCATTGCCTCCAACATTGGCTTACCATCCATGCATCCCGCAACACCTGGACAGCATTCCGTCTGTTTGACCATCCAGCCTTGAAAAGACTAATAATCTGACCTCATTCAAAGACCGTTAATTGCGTGAACGGTTGTCGTTGTTGTTGTCGTGGCATTGAGACCGTTGTTTGGATTACAGTACTGCACGTTAACGTCGCGCACAGGTGTCAACTGATAAGCCTATACAGGCAACCGGACACACTGTATCAACCCAAATGATCATTTCCTGTGAGTCTGCATCTAATTGTTTACTAGTTGGAGGTAGACACCCCCCCCCCCCCGCTAAATATGGATAAGTTCGGATAACTCCTTGTTGTTGGGAAATTTCATTGCAAAGCAGTTTAAAATGCCAGCCTACTAAAAGAGAACAAGGGAAGATGCCATACCAACTAGGGATTTGCAGAAACCCTCCTTTCAAAATCGTGGCTATGAATGGGACCAGTGCAGCCATATAAGACCAATGACAAATACTTGATTGTGTTTGTCGATGTTATGTCAAGATTTATAGAGGCGGTACCTGGCCATGACCAAAAAGCGACTACTGTGGCTCGAGTGTTTATCTAGAATGTAGTTTGCAAGTATGGCATCCCAAGGGCTGTGGTGAGTGACAGAGGAACCATTTTTCTTTCCAATGTCTTCAAGTCAATATGTAAAGACCTTATGATCAAGCACAGAGTGACAACTGCTTATCTGCCTTCATTGAATGGCATAGTTGACCCTACAATAAAAGTATTGCAGAAACTCTACGTACATTCTGCAGGGATCACTCAGTCAAATGGGATCAATTGATTGATATGGCGTTATTTGGTTGATATTGTATGTATTTGACCCCAAAACTCGATTGGATGGACGGAACGAATTATCGTTAGACGGTGTAAATGGAACTACCGACATCAAAGGATATTGTTGAGAGTTAGTACAAAACTTACTGGAAGCTCGCCGCGTTGCTGTCCAAATGTGAGCTATTTCAAAGCTATGTGGGTGGCGTTTTTACTTCTTCAAAGCGTTGATTCTTATAGTAGCCACCTCTGGCATTGGTGCATCAGTCAGCATTCCAGAGCACTATGAGCTTTCCTTTGACATAAGCTCTCAAGCTTTTGGGTTCAAGGCGAACTCTCCCGGCGGTTCTTTTGGACGTTCTAGCCCAGTTGGCAAGGTGGTCTGCCACTTCGTTGCCCCTTATGTCTTTGTGCCCCAGAATCCACAGGAAGTTATTGGAGTAGTTAGCTAAGGTTAGTGATTCTATGAGGTATACTATATGACCCAAGGTGGAACCATATTCCCGAATCAATAGATTTTTTTGATTGTCATAATCGCACTTTGGGAGTCTGAAACAATTAGGTATTTAGCAGGTTGTTACAGAGCTATTAGTGCTATGGCTCTGTGGATGGCAATACAGTTACAGTGCTATGGCTTTGTTGTAGGCATGAGATTATGCACCTGTTTTTTTCGTAGATACCTATTCCTCCACAGTTGCTTCCTGGGGTTAAGGAACCCTCCGTAAATTCTTTTCTGTGCTCGTAAAAGTGGTTATGCAAGATTTCGGAAATGATAGACCTAACAATTTCTGATGGGTCATTTGCTCTAAGCACCAACGATACATCAATGATTTCAGGGCTAAGGCCTGGGCTGTATGGGGAAGCAACAGGACATCCGCGCATTCAAATTTATTAAGGATTCCTAGGAGAAAGCTTTTGACTTTGTTTGACCTAAAGTGTATCTGCGAAGGATACTTCTTCATTAAAGGATTTGGCTGCCTGCAGGTAAGAGTATACAGTTGAGATTACTTTGGCCTCCCATTTAAAAGGTGTGGGTACTAGGTCGGAGTCAGCATATATCACTTGATTCGGGGAGGACTGTGTTGCATGTAGACAAATTCTTACTATTTTCCTCTCCAGTCTCGCTAGCTGCTCTCTGCCTGTTTTGGGTGCCAGCAGGAGAAATGGGTCGGATTGGTCGGAGGATAGAATCAGGGATGCGAGTAGGGTGGACATTTCCGACCATGGGAGTCCCCAGTTTATTCTAGTGATGCGGCTGATTGGAGCCAGGTTTTTCCTTAGGCAATCCTTCATGCGGGGGATATTTTGCTGCCATTTTAATTTTCCATCCAAAACAACACCCAGGAATTTATGTGTCCTTCTAGTGGGAAGTCTTGTGTTATTCATTTAGATGAGGGACTGGGGCAAGGGACCATTTTTAACAAAGAACTACCATCTTGTCCGGTCAGAAAGACATTAGGTGTGATTTGGCCCATCCAGCCAGAGAATCACAACAGTTTTGGAGATCATTCTTGATTTTGGGGATGGATTGATCAACATTCCATATAGCTATGTCATCTGCGAAGATATTTACTTCAGTTCCTTCAGCAGGGTTTGGGCAATGTCTGCTGTGAAGATGTTACAGAGCACAGGGCTCAAGGTGGAGCCCTGTGGTAGGCCCTTAGATTGTGTCTGCCCGACCGTGTTGCTGGGAATTTGATCCTGACATGTCGATTTTTTAGGAAGGATGAAATCCATTATATCATTCGGTTTGATAGAGAAGAATTGGTCATTCTATCCACGATTATATCACGTTCTACTGCGTTGTAGGCTTTTTCCAGATCAAGGAAGACTGCTCCTAGGGTTTCCCCTTTCTCCCAAGCCGCATACACTGTATCTACCAGTTTAATGGTGGGGAAGGTGTAATTCGACCCTTTGCGAAAGCCAGTAATACAGGGGAAAAAGGTGTTATGGGTTCCAAGAAGAGCTGCAGCCTGTTATTATCCATTATTTTTATAAGGCAGGAGATCAGGGCTATTGGCCTATAGCTTAGTGGTTGGGTAGTGGGTATATTGGACTTCAGGATAGGATATACGAGTCCTCGTATGTAAGAGTCCTCCCATTTACTGGGGATAATGCTCGTCATCCAGGATTTGTTAAAAGCGTCTAAAAGAAGTTGCTGTTGACTGCTGCTTAGCTTGATGAAAGTGCCATTTATTAGTTTGTCTGGGGCATTAGATTTGCTTCTTAGGGTTGTTTTACTTCGAAGATGGAAAAATGCTGCTCCAATTGATTCTGCCAGGGAAGTGAAGACTGTGGGTAGGGGGACAGACCAATTGGGATGTCTCTCGACCAGTGTTCCCTCTGTAAGCTTAAGTATGGTTTTGGCTGTTTCCTCAGGATTTTTCATGGAATCATCCTGATTCTCGATTATCGGAATGGTATGTCTTGGTTGACGAAGCATTATCTTCAGCACTTTCCAGATAATATTATGTTTACTGTTGGAAAGAAGATTTGACCAATA
>JAHWFO010017241.1:139087-164010 GCA_023313115.1 Rhysida immarginata
GATAGAGACTATCCTTTATCAAAGCAAAAAGGATAATTCTCTAAAGGCAATTAGAATATTAGAGAATTATCCAGAAGTTATGAAAACTTATCAAAAACTGAGACCAAAAGAAGAAATAAACAAGTGTTATATTTATTTCAAAAGCCGTAAAAATATGATATCGTAGTTTCAAGATTAGTTACAAATGCTGCCGACAGTTGGCGCTTTACGTAATGAATAGACATTTCATTTAATGGAGCACATCCAATATCAATATAGTTCGTATGACATCAAATAATACTCTTAGCAGTTATTAACTTACGACGTGGAGGAGAGTATGCTACCTGACCTCGCGCGCTCACCTTAACCTGTTTATGGGCCCGCGCATAGCAAGTGACACCGTGTCGAGATTCGTTCCAGTCGCTCTAGTATGCCGATATGAAGTCCTCAGCCTGCCAGACACAAAAATAAGTGGTAAGGCGCATGAGTTGTCCCAGTCTGCGACGTCAGTGGCATTATTAGAAGAACAATCGGTTGTATCAGGAATGCTGTCATCTACGACCAGGTCGTGCTGTCCCTTTTGGGCAAGGCACTCATCGGGTCCCGTCTCCGTACGGTCGGTGTGGGTTTCCATTTCAGAGGGATTCAGAGGGACTGTCGAAAGACAATTCATAATATTAACGGTATTCACAATATCGGTAACTTACCTTTTTTTCGAGATTCTCGTTGAGTCTTCGGGGACGATTGGAAGAGCTGAGTGCTGTGTCGTACCTCAATGGAGCTACAGGCGAGGGCTGTTATCTGATCCTCGGCAAGGGTTCCGATCTGACATGGTTTCCTTCCTCTGGTCTGGTTGTTGGGAGAATTGTCTGAGCAAGTCCCTGATTCTTCATTTGTCTTGCCTTTTATTCCTCCTTTGCCCTGCCTTCCTCGATCTCTGTTTTCAATATCCAATAGCGAGCAGCCAGAACTTGATTTTGCTCGGGGAGGTTCTCCTGGTGACGGTGTTTGTTTACGTCGAATCTCTCCACGTGATTTTGTTGTGGCGATCGTTCTCTCCGTTGAAATGACACAATCGCCCCCATAATCCCGCAACGAAATTCATCCTAATGAGTATATGGGTTACTTTTCTTCTAAAAAATCTTGATAAGGCATCAGCAAAGATATTACGTTCAGTTCTAATACAATGAATTGAGATCGCATAGTCAAGTAGATTTTGTATCACTTCTGCTTGCCTTTTTGATAAGCGTTTCTGTAAAAATATCCTGGAGACTACCTGATTATCAGTATACAGGCATATGGGTACTTGTATATAATGTCTTCATCTAAAAACCGCATGTTGGACTGCCATTAATTCTCGTTCATAATTTGAATAGCAGTTTTCTTCTATTCTCCATTTGCGGGATTCGAACGCAATCGGAAATAATTTACCTTGATACATTTCTAAAGCGATTAGCCCAATTGCTGTTTCCGACGCGTCGCATAATATATGTAATCTTTTGTATAGCGTCAATATCTTTAATATCGGGGGTTTTACTAATGCTTGCTTTACTTTCTGAAATACTTTCTTTTACTGTTCGGCCCACATAAATGGTTCATTTTTTGTAGTAATTGGAAGAGTGGGGTAGCTATTTGGGCATATTGAGGAATAAAATTCCCGTAAAATTGAACAGATTCTAGAAATTATCTCAACTGGTGTATGTTTCTGGGCCTTGGCCATTTTAAAATAGCGGATACCAGCACATTATCGCAGGAACGCCCTTTTTTTCGAAAAACGATATCCGAGATAGCTAACTGATTTTTCCCCAAATATACATTTAGAAATCTTCAGAAAAAAACGATTCTCTTTTAATCTTTCAAATACTAGCTGAATATTTGTTTTCAAATCCTTTAAAGAAGTTGCATAATTTGAGATGTCATCGATATATTACTCCATTATCCAGCAATCTCTAAAGTGTTTGATTTAACACACTAGTGAAAGTCGATGACGCTCCTTTAAGGCCGAAAGGCATGACTAAGAATTCGAAGAGCCCTAAGCGAGTTTTGAACTCAGTCAATAGGATGTCTTCTTCACGCATTCTAATTTGATGATATGCATCTAATATGTCCAGTTTGGTAAAATATTTAGCTCCCGACAATACCACGTATCGATGCGTGGTACTGGATATCTATTATCTAATGAGATTCTATTTAGTTTTCGAAAGTCTGTACACATTCTGAGTCCGCCATCTTTTTTTGCTACATATAGCACAGTGGATGCGTATTCGGAAGAAGAAGAACGAATAAGTTTCTTACCCAACAGCCATGTGATCGTTGCTTCCACTTCTTTCTCCTCGTCTTCAGATAACTGGTATAATGGAGAGTTAAATGGAGCTGCTACTGGCATAAGTTGGATGCTGTGCTCTACCTTCCTATTGTTGCTCGGGGAGGTTCTTTTTGGTGATGCTGCTTGTTTACGTCGAATCTCTCCACGTGCTTTTGTTGTCGCGATCGATCACTACGTTGAAGTGACACCCAGACACTGAGGGACAGAAAGGCACTGATCCCCAACTAATCGAAGAAGTTATAAGAAGATGCCTGTAATCTACATCCCCTAGCGAGGAAAGACATCGATTGGTTACCAAAAAATAACGAGTTTAAGAAAGTCTCTTACACCAATTGCAAAAAACATTTCATGTTATTACAATAAAAATTATGACATTAAGGGAAAAAATCAAGCTCTTATTGGGCTTTCTTAGGTATTTTTGGAAATAAAAAAAAAAATTTAAAAGATAATTATAAAATATGGGTCTGTAAAAATACAGTTCTGAAAAACTAATTAACTTATACGACGTAAGAAATACTGCCTGTACCGACCATTATTTTTTGTTATCGTTCAAGAAAACGATTATACAAGGTAAATGCTAAACAGAAAAGTCAACATAAAATATGGCTTGAATAAGACTCTCAACGGCAAAGTAGTTGTTAACCGACCAGTGATAAGTAGGCGCTAGCATTTAACATACTTTCACATGTGCAGTGAAAGTATTAATGCAGAGTATGAGAAGAAGTAAGGGAATGGGATAGACAACCATTGACTTTGAACAAAATACTTGTTTATTGAAAAAACGAACTTAAAGAATAAATTGCAACTTGCAATAAATTAAGTAAACATTAAAGCAAAACAGAGTCATTGATTTTCTTAATCAATCATCGATAATAAATCGCCAAATCGATAATAATTCGCCTAAATATTTTTTTCACACTGATACACTACAAACACAAGTAACAAGATTCACTTAGTTGGTCCCCGATGTAGAAGACTTAATTTAGAAAGGCACCACAATTACACTATGTAATAGCAAATAATTATAGCTAGAGTTAGCGATTAAATTGACACACTAATACCACCTCAAGAGATAGTAACTTTTGACACACTAAACGACTTGACAGCATGGCTTAGCTAATGTTGCACTACGGATAATAGTCATATCGCACACAGGGCCGACATAGAATTAGAGCGCAATAGCTCTTGTTAAAAAATTATATCATAGATAAAGCTGATAGTAATTTAACAATTAAGCTGCTTGCCCAAAGCATAGATCCACACGACGTAAGAATTAATTATGGAAGCATGCAAATACCTGTATTTTACTCATGCAAATACCTTTAAAGTCCATGCATAAGCCAAAGTGACATGTTAAAGATTAATACAGGAATACGATATGGAATATCATTGCTTCTTAACTTGGATGAGTGCGCTAAATATTTAGAATTACCGATGCAAAAGCTTACCTGAAAAATTTAGATACTCCATGTCGGTTCTATAATAACGACGTCTTTCTCGAAATATCCGTTTATGCCTAAAGGAAACATTCCAAAGTAATTACAGTTAATGCAATTATAAAACGAAATTCTGTGGAATATAGCATGATTGTAATTTGAAAAACGCTAGCTGATTTAGTAGCTCTATATTTGTGTAGGTTGCCTTCTGGCTCCTAAGTAGGATCAGGATAACCTGTCTACTTTATTAGAAATTGCCTTCTCGGGTGTCTTCCTCTAACGTCCATTATTCATTCTACCTTATAAACTGAACAATCAATTTATTAGACACACCCTGTTAATAGCGTATTGCACCTCCTTTAGCAGCGAGAACTGCCTGAATACGTGCTGCCATGGATTCAACACGGTGTTGCCCAGGCTGACATCACAGATTGGACGGTAGTGTGGGAAGGTGTCAGATGGTTTCCTGCACTTCATCCCACAAATGCTCGATCGGGTTGAGATCGGGCGAATGAGCTGGCCACTGAAGCAGGTTGAAATCCGCCTCATGTTCCTCGAAGCAATCCAAGACCATTCCAGCACGGTGACAGGAGCATTTTCCTGCTGAAAACGGGAAAACCAGGGAACATGAATGGGTGCACCTGATTGGCAACAATGTTCAGATAGTCTGTCGCATTCAAAATGTAAACCCTTTGTGTCCCAAGAGAAGATACCTCAGACCAGCACTCCTCCTCCACCCGCCTGTTATTTGCTGTACAGTTATTTGCTGACAGAATTTGTCAATGGCCTTGTCCTGTCTGCGCCAGATGCGCAGTCTGCCGTCCGCGTGACGAAGTACCAGGCTACCTTCTTTTACTCATCCTGTGTCCTGTGGCGATGCCTGTGTGCCTATAGCAGGTGCGCTTTCGTATTTTATGGTGACAGCGACGGTACTCTTATTGGCCGCCTGTTGTTAAATCCAGCTCGGTGCAATTTGCGCCGTACCGTGTGCTCTGAAATGGGTTGGGATGCCCTCTCATTGAATTGAGCTGCAATTTGTTGGGCTGTTCCCGACCTGTTGCTGTGGATGATTCATGCCACTCGCCTTTGGCCTCGTTCATCCACGGCCCTGTTTCAGCCGGAGTTGTTTTTGTTGGAGGATGCGTTTTGGCATAACAGCCATTCACGGAATACCTTTAATACTGTTGCACAGGAAAACCCGAGGTGGTTCGTTGCTAGCGTAATGCTCAAATGCGCCCATCGAGCTCCAACGATCATGCTTCATTCAAAGTTGGTCAATTCTTGGATTTACCCATATTTTTATTTATTTATTTATTTACTGGGTTAGGTAAAAAAGTTGCAATAGTGCCCAAGATGGCCAATATGGTAAAAAACCGACAAGCTAGACCAATTGGGCATATCACAGAACAATAAGTAAAACAGCAATTGGTTGGTGAAACAATTATAAATAAAACAATCTAATGAGAACGCTAATAAAATAAAAAATAACAGATAACAACCGGATATAACTTAATACAGGTCCATTAGAACATAGACAAAAAGTCATAATTAATTAGTTCAGAATGATAATTTACAAAAGTAAAAAGTAAATGGTCTCAGAACAGACTTAAAATAACACAAGCAATTACTATCATATAGTATCTTAGTAAATGACTAGTATAAAGTTAAGTTAAGCATACATACACAATAGCACAGTGCATACCACTTAGTGAAATTATAATAATAATAAGTAATATACAAAGGGGTGCTACTGGGACTTAAAGGGCGTAGCCCGACAAGCTCTGTCCCAGTAGGGCAGAATCGAGATTATAACAATATGTGAAGATTAACAAATTTCCAAATATACATTATTCATAATGTAACTATAAGGATAATAGTTTTTAAATTGGCTAACAATCTCATCAGGTATAAAGGAAGTTTATAATATGTTATGATGAAAATATAAAGTCGGTTGGTAATTAGTTTGCTAGTATAAGAGACTATTATTAATAACGGATACTTGCGTAAAATTATTTCAGTGAAAGTATAGTAAACAAAGTAATTTCTAAAATAATAGAACAATTCCTAAACCTAACATAGTCTAGTTAAGAGATGTTGACTTATTGAGGTGGTAACGTATCAGATTAAATATTTCTTAAAAGTTATATTGGTGAAGTTAATCGTATTTCCTTGAGAATAATCGTCCAATTTTCCAGACCTTTAATTGATACGAGGCCTGTGAGAAAAGTATCCGACCTTCGGCCGGGAAAAAAAATTACACACCTGGAGCATTGGAAACCTAATCACCCTCAAAGTAGTCTCATTGGGACTCCACACACTGCTCCCAGCGGTGCCGCCATTGTTGGAAGCATTCCTGGAAAGCATCTTTCGGAATGGAGTTTAGCTCGGCTGTCATTGCAGCCATAATGTTCTGTCTTGTCTGAAATCGCGTTCCTTACAATGGCCTCTTGAGTTTGGGAAAAGGCAAAAGTCGCAGGGGGCCAGGTCAGGAGAGTAAGGAGCCTGCTGTACCACGGGAGTCTGGTTTTTCGCCAAAAAAGTCTGATCAAGTTTGGTTTTTGAGGTGCCAATTGCCTGTTGACTACAACTGCGGTCTCTTGCGCCGCACTGCATTACGTAGGAGACGGAGAACATCCCTGTAGTACTCTTTGTTGATTGTTTGACCCTGTGGTGCGTACTCGTGGGGTACCACACCGCGAGGGTCAAAGAAAGCACTCAGCATCACTTTCACATTGCTGCGCACTTGGCGGGCCTTCTATGGTCTTGGTGACGAGGAATGCTTCCACTGTGACGACTGATGGTTTCCACCTGGCTGTCTCCCAGTTTCTAGCAAAATTTGATGCAGTAACGCTGCTCCAGTCGTTCCGTCATTTTCCTTCAAATCAAAAACCGACGAGAGCACAACACACTACCTCCCTCTAATGCTGATTGTCAGCCACTGACGCTATTGAGAGGCGGGGAAAAATTCACACATACGCACAAAGTTCAAGGTCGGCTCATGCAAGCGCGCGCGATCCTAATCCATCAGGTTTTCGTAAAAAAAAATAGGTCGGATACTTTTCTCACAGGCCTCGTATACAGCAATTACGGTTCTCACGATTTACATATGGGAGGCGGATATTATCGGCGCTCCGTGTCGAATAAGGATGTGTATCTTGGTATAAATTGATTGTAATTGGGGTTGTAAGGAGTTTATTACTTTATAAATAAAACAGCAAGACTGAATTAAGTAAATTTGATTATTGGTTAAAATATGAAAAGATTGAAATAAATGAGAAATCGATGCTATTTTTGGCAATTTAGTAAGTATGCATAAAAACCATTTTTGGAGCTTCAAAATTCGCTTTAAGTTGTATTGGGAGGTGGCACCCCAAAAAACAATCCCATAACATAAAGAAGAGTGATTCCATGTAAAATAAAGGAGAAGAAGAATATTATTAGGTAAAAATTGGAGCTAGAAATAATGCCTTTTTTTTTGCTGCTGACTGCAACTTGTGATCCAAACGATCCCTTTTATACCCTGCTTCAGCCTGTTCCATTGTTGTGTGTCACTGGGAGGCCGATCCCTATTCCGTAAGAAGTGTCTCTAATAAATTGGCCGTTCAGTGTATACGTCTTTAAAATGAGGATCTGCAATAGGCCCCGGACCTTTCACCTCTTTCTTCCTTTTCTTAACACAATGCCATTAGTGTATAATATGTAGCGTTGCCAAATACCATATGTTCTCCCCTTTGTACTGTCTACACTCGCTAATCAAGCGCTCGTTTCTGCCCTTTGGCTCCTTACCAAATCTCTCCGTAATATGCTTCTTAAACTCATCATAATTGGTGGCACCTGCCATCGCTTGATCATGTCTGCAGAAAAATTGCGCACTCCCACTTAACTTTATCTTAGCTAAATTTAATTTATGTTCAGGATCCTATCCGCATAAAACGCCATTTTCATCTAATTTTTGAAAAAATTACCCTGGATCCGTAGATCCGTCAAACTAACCAATTTCGCTCGCTAGCCCAAAAGATGCTTGAGCTATCATTTTTCAAGAAAAAAAATACAGCAAAGAGAAATCTTCACAACTCAGGTGATCCTCCCATATCTGAAATTCAAAATTTTCAATTCAAACGGATTTTAAAGTTTTATCCGTAGTTTTAGACAAGATTACGGCTCGGAAAAATATCCTGTCGTCTGCTGCCACTGTAAGCTTTGTGCAAATCTGCCAGACCAATCCGGTCGACACTGCGCCACTGTAAGATTTGGCTAAACATTTACACCTGTCAATTAGCGTCAATGTTTAAGATTTGCCCCTTAAGGTAAGGGTATCAATCATGAGCCTGGGCGATTCAGCCTCCAATATAAAGTTCAAAGAATGCAGTCATTATGAGCCACTGCTGTAATAGCATAATTTTGAATGTGTGGCCGAATGGAGTGGTTAAGGTTTAATAAGAACCCCACATTAAGATTCATCTGCAAGCAGATTCGGCCGGAAAGAGGATCAAATAAAGAAAGATACACTCAAGTTCTTTGGGGTAACAAAATGGTAAATAAATTTATTCATGTAAAGAATATTTAAAATTAATGACATTTATATAACCTTCGATCTCTCTACCAGGGTCGGAAAGAATGAGTAATAATATCAATAATTGATTTCGTCATGGTAAAAGAATCTTAATAAAATGGCATCAAGTGAAACACAGAAAATAATCATTGTGAAAGTAACCTATTCAAGGTAAGCATCGAAAGATTAAATAGCATAACTTGGCAAATGGAAAACTCCAATTAGATAAGCAATTGAATCAAGTAACGTATATTAATGGTAAACAAACACCATAAAATGTACTGGCAAAAAAAAACACTTTAAAATGGCCAGGAACTGAAAATTAAGGTCTAGAACTCACGGACTTTAACGAAAAAGCTATACGGCGTCGGGCGTGGCGGAATGTCTCTTTTGGTCATCATTCGTCTACTTCGTTCGGCTGAACATTGATCACGACGGCGGAACATCTCGGGGAAAAAATAGTGGGACAAAGACTAACTGATAGATTACGAGGGCGCCGCGGAGAAACTACGTTACAAAAGCCTCGAACTCGAGCAGAGTAAACATTAAACTGTTTGCACCAAAATAAAATAAAACAAACTAACTAAAGAGAATTTAGGTGGTTCCCCCATGCAGGCTGTACATGGACGGTCATCTTACAGCAATTCTTTTTGCAGTGAACCGGGCAATGGAAACCCAGTAAGGACGCTTACACTCGTTGCAACCTACATGGAGGACAAAAGACTAGAAGGGGCTGCTGGAGTACTTGGTGGTGCAAAAGCCAAGACAACTCTGTCTGTTCGAGAAAAATCAAAGTTTTTCCTCGGAAATGGGATGGAACCCATGGGCCAATGATGTTCGATCAGTAACGTCAGAAACGGCCAATCCGAAAGGTCGCATGGCGTGGTCATCGGAATGTCCACCCTCACATATAGCTCTTTTGTTTCAAGTGCCAAGTAGACGTTCGGCCACCTGCTAGAAATCTAGCAAGGTCTAGAATTATGCCAAAAGGTAACAACTCTCTCAACAAAGATCCGAAACTATCGTGGGTGGTGGGGGAGTTTTCTATTCTTGGTATAACTACTCGCCCAACCCCACCGCATTGACCCGAATTCAATAAGGCTACAAGAGGGGAAGCAAATGCTCCTCTCCCAGTAACACATGCTGAATTGCCTAAGATAAAGGAAGTGAACATTAGCCGCGATTCCTCCCGAGGCAATAAACTTATTCAGCAGTTACACGAAGAGTAACACAAAGAGATCTCAAATTGACTCCATTAAAATTCTAACTTTCTAAAAAACACAGAAAGCTCAACTCGTTTTAGTAAACGTTTAAAAGATTATTAGATACTTCCTTCTACAGCATAAGCTGCTGGCTGTAAATATCAAAGTAAAAAACAGTTTAACAAATTCCCAAATGCTTAATAGCTCAAAATAAAATGCGTATATGAATTAATTAAACGTGCAAGTTCTGAACCTTTACACCTCTCACGGGTTTTTTCAAAACGGTTTTCCCAAGAAACCATTTTCCCTCCTGTGGAGGCCAACGTTCCAACATCTCAATGAGTCCTGCTGTCAGCCCGAGGGTGAGTTACCTATCTGAGCCATTAAAGTAAAGTAAAGCCTTAAACGGTACAAAAAAAGGTTTTAAAGTTAAAATGTGACGTATACTCTCAGATTTCCCGTTACTTAAAATGTCAAATAATTCTAAACCTTGTTTTTTGATAAAAAAAAAAAAGGGTTCTGAGTACTACTGTCCATTTAGCACCAAGGAAAAGTTCACTTCAGTTCCTCGTAGCTCAGACAGTTCATTCTTGTCCTCACCAAAGATCATGGTAGAAGTAATGACAAATATTAAATATTATTCAATTCAAAGTAATAGTAAATTAGTTCCTGTAGAGTAATAGTCAAAATCAAATAACCACATTGTAATTGGTCGGCTGGACAACTTACTGTCTCATTATTGAGGTCTGCCTGCCTTTTGCAAACATACGTGCTTCATTTTTAATAGCTTCACTCAGATAAGTTTGAATTACTTAGTTTAGAATTAAATTATAAAAACTTCCTTAGAATAAAAGGTTCTTTAACAATCAAATACCGTTCGACGTAAAACAAAAAAGTGATATGTAAAGTTTTATGGAATTGTTAAGTATGGTACACAAAAAAATCTTTTAGTCAGTCGAACTAAACACATTGAACACAATAATTCTGGAAACACTGGGTCCCAATTCACAATTCGACTCACCTTTTCCACTCACATCAGTTCACGTTCATCTTGGTGTCCCAAAGTCATTTCACGGTTTCACAACACACTCTAGGTTTCAGCGTGCTGGTGACACACTCACTTTTTTCATGTTGCTAACACTCCGGGCGTCTTCCGGCAAAAAGAGGCACCCTTTGCGGGTGCATGGCTTGTGGCAATGCTCGCTGTGGTTGACGATCCAGGGCGAATCTCTGCACTCTTCACTTGGTCACGTGTGGTTCTCCTCCGCGGCGTGGGGGGGTGCTTGTTGCGGCGGTACCTCCACGGCAACTGCAAAGGGTTGAATTAAATAATTAAATTATTAAATTAACCTTAATTTCTTCAAACATACGACATGAATTTGCACGCAAGAAAATGTCCGCCTTTCGACGTAAGCATGCAGAGGAACAATCAATGAAAACTTTCCTTTCCCAAATAAAAATTCTAGTTTCGTTTCCTGAATAATTCGGAAATTACAGTAAATTAGACGATAGCCCACTGGTCCTATAAAAGACAATAACCTGCCTCTGACTGGAGAAAAATAAGAATCAGAATGCCTGTTTTAAATTCCACCTTCCTTATGACAATACCTTCGTCTACAGATAGCTCACTTCCTTCTCTGTCGTCCACATTTGGGGGTTTTATTAGCGACTTTTCGTCGGCTAATACGCAAAAGATAGATAGTGAATATAATTGTAAGTAAACAATTAAATTGGTTTCATTGACCCTCCCAGCTGCAACTACAGCTGAGGTAAAATAAAGAGAACATATAAAAACGTACAAACTTCGTATTTAAAATAGCAATCACCGCATTTTGCCAAACCAATATAATAATAGAGAAAACGCTCCCACCTCCACATTCCAAGCGGAGAGAGAGAAAAAAGTAGCAATATCAAGCTCATCCAGCCGACGCTCTAAATCTTAGGGTACTTATACCCTTCCATAACACGAAGAAAAGTAGTCACATCAGGTCTTTCTCCCACTGATTCTCGTCCTTGCAAATGGACGGTAGCTCAGCTCATCAAGGCCGGGGCCTCCCCTATTGATTCTACAGCAATCTTGGGCTGAGTCGCAGCATCTGGCAACTCCTCTCTCACAGCATTCTCAGCTTGGACAGCATCCATCGATCGCTGATGCTGAGGTAACGGCAACACCCACTACTGATCCGAGAATGGACCGCTGCTGCGCACTACATACAGCGGATTTACAGGTGGTGTTAGTGGAGGTATCTCCGCTCGTGTGGGCAGCGAGCTGGTTCACACAACTCAGGCGGATTTTCGTCGCACGTCACAGGTGCATTCACAGGTCTACGCACGATAAAATCCTCTTCTGTAAAATAGTTCGTCCGAGCGGCTGGTATAGCCTCCGGCTCGGGCTTCTCGCTTACTAACTACTCGCATGCAGGTAGTCGAGCAGAAGGATTTCTCTTGCACCTCTCCACCACCTTCTGCAAATGGTGTTCCAGCTCAATTATTTGCCCTGTCAATGCATTGTTCCTACGAACGGACTTCAACACTGCGTTTGACAGCTTCGCTTTTTTCTCCCGCTTAAACTTCTCCAACCTCTCTTCCAAATTTGCATAATCTTGAATGTGTGGCCGAATGGAGTGGTTAGGGTTTAATAAGAACCCCACATTAAGATTCATCTGCAAGCAGATTCGGTTGGAAAGAGCATCAAATAAAGAAAGATAGACAAAAGTTCTTTGGGGTAGCAAAATGGTAAATAAATTTATTCATGTAAAGAATTTTTATAATTAATGACATTTAAGTAACCTTTGACCTCTCTACCAGGGTCGTAAAGAATGAGTAATAATTACAATAATTGATTTGATAATGGTAAAAGTATCTTAATAAAATGGCATCAAGTGAAACACAGAAAATAATCATTGTGAAAGTAACCCATTAAAAGTACGCATCAAAAGATCAAATAGCATACCTTGGCAAATGAAAACCCCAATTAGATAAGCAATTGAATCATATAACTTATAATAATGGTAAACAAACCTCATAAAATGTATTGGCAAAGAAAAACGCTTTAAAATGGCCAGGGACTAAAAATTAAGGTCTAGAACTCACGGACTCTAACCGAACAGCTTTACGGCGTCGGGTGTGGCGGGATATCTCTTTTGGTCATCATTCGTCTACTTCGTTTGGCTGATCATTAATCACGACGGCTGAACATCTCGGGATTGTGGGACAAAGACTAACTGATAGATTACGGGGGCGCCGCAGTGAATTTACGTTACACAAGCCTCGAACTCGAGCAAAACAAAGATTAAACTGTTTGCACCAAAATAAAATAAAACAAACTAACTAAAGAGAATTTATGTGGTTCCTCCATGCAGGCTGTACGTGACGGTCATCTTAAAGCAATTCTTTTGCAGTGAACCGGGCAATGTAAACCCAGTAAGGACGCTTACACTCGTTGCAACCTACATGGAGGCAAAAGACTAGAAGGGGCTGCTAGAGTACTTGGTGGTGCAAAAGCCAAGACAACTCTGCCTGTTCGAGAAAAATCAAAGTTTTTCCTCGGAAACGGGATGGAACCCATGGGCCAATGATGTTCGATCAGTGAAGTCAGAAACGACCAATCCGAAAGGTCGCATAGCCTGGTCATCAGAATAACCACCCTCACATCCAGCTCTTTGTTTCAGGCGCTAAGTGGATGTGCGGCCACCTGTTAAAAATCTAGCAAGGTCAAGAATGATGACAAAAGGCAACAACTCTGTCAACGAAGGTCCGAAACCATTGTGGGTGTTAGGGGAGTTTTCTATTCTTGAACTGGTCGCCAAACCCCAACAGCTTGACCCAAATCCAATAAGGCTGTACAATGTCAAAGACATTGATATGAGAAGAAGAGAGGGGGAGAAAATGCTCCTTACCCAGTAACACATGCTGAATTGCCTAAGAAAGAGGAAGTGAACATTAGTCACGGTTCCTCCCGAGGCAATAAACTTATTCAGCAGTTACACGAAGAGTAACACAAAGAGATCTCAAAAGGTCACCATTAAAATTCTAATTTTCTAAAAAACACAGAAAGCTCAACTCGTTTTAGTAAACGTTCAAAAGAATATTAGATACTTCTTTCTACAGCATAAGCTGCTGGCTGTAAATATGAAAGTAAAAAACAGTTTAACAAATTCCCAAATGCTTAATGAACAAATAGCTCAAAATAAAATGCGCATATGAATTAATTAAAAGTGTAAGGTCTGATTCTTTACAAAATCCTCCGAACGCAAGAGCTCTAATAATTATCCACTTTAATTCCAAGGACAAATTTAAATTACGATGGCTCAGAATCACATAATTCTAGTTCAATTGATTGTTGATAACGGAATTTATTACCGTTTGTATTTACAAATTTTAGCTTTACTTTAGTGAATAGAGCAATGCCCTTTACCATCTTGGACGAAACCACTCAAGCCGTACGGAGATATGCCTTTGGCTCGGCATAGTTCAAATTCCCGATTGAAGGCAAGCTCAGAATTATTTAGTTGAATCCAATAGTCTATTTGCAGACTCGTAATAGTGTAAATATATGAAGGAGAAACACTTTCGCCAATTTGCGAGGTATTTAGCAATGCCTATCGCTATTGCGTATTTTTCTATTGTTCTACGGAGACCACCCGTGAGCTACGATGACTTCGCTCGAATGTTTTAACGTTTTCCTTACTGCTCTCTTCACAGCTATCATTCCGAGCATCGGACAACTTCATTCCTGGGTTTGCCAAACTTTTCTCACGTCCGAACTCTATCCTCCTTCCATAGATCCTATCACCGTGATTATTCCATCCAAATCTCTTCCTTCTCTCCTTCTCCTTCCACTTCACCTTTTCTTGGCTCCCATTGGTTGCTTCTCTGTTACGTCGTTCTTCGTAATTCCCGTCGCCTCCTCGCTGGAACACGATCGTATTTTGCTTACGATTCGAAGAACAGTGTAAAAATGGCTATCTGCCATTCCATTCTCATTGTTACGCATTTTTCGTTTTTCACTTCCATTCTGAACGTTGTATTCTTGACGTTTTATTTTTCTAGTACTCTCTCAAGCTACCGCTCTCATCCGCTTCCACCTATTAACTACTTTGACTGCTTCCTCTTTTTATCCACTGTCATCTTGGCAAGACCATTTTTTCCAGTTAGGGTAGAGGAAGTCCCCGCGATCGGATTGCTTTGTGGCGGCTTCCCTCGCCAGCCACTTAAGCTCTCCTCTGAATCTCCTGGCGTTGTTCTCTGATATCCCGGCCGTTATCGTAAGATAAATGTATCGTGATTTAAACTACTTCTGAACGGACCATAACACGTAGCTTTCGGGAAGCGTCACAGGATGCGTGAAGAAAAGTATAAGCAAGTTCACGGAAGCGGGATGCAGAGCAAGCGATTACAATCAGGCATGGAGACACTGACAGACTCAACGAGCCCGACGGCGAATCTGAAGAGGTCCCTTAGTTAATGTTGACGATAGAATTTGAATTGACGATTGGTTGGTTTATTAGAAATTTTGGCGTGGTCTACTAAGATCATTTTGCGCCTTTTTCACAAGTTATATCTGTACGCAGCCCGGGACAAACACAAACATCCATACCCACGGCAGAATTCGAACCCAAGATCAGGCGGACTCGAGAGCTAAAAAGCCTATGCCCTAGCCCTCTCGGCCATCTGGCCAGCAGAAATGAAACGGGGACGTTTAGCAGAAAGACAAGGAGCGCTGCGAAAGTTCTGATGCAAGAATGTAGGGGAACAATAGATTCTGCAAAAAAAAAGCAAAATAAATTAAACCATGGCAAGAAAATCTATAGTATTGCCTCAGAAGGGGAAATCAAAAATTAAACAACGATTAATAATATTTGGGAAAAAATAAATATAATAAAAAAATAAAAAAATAAGAAAGAGACATTGTTGTGATGACGAAAGAAAAAGAGTCTTTGATAAAAAAAACCCTAGCAATCATTGAAAAGCTTTTGACTGTTTAGATCTGCAATCGTAGCATGTTTTAGAAAATATTAACAACTCGAACTCAAAGATAAATGAATATGAGAGCATCACTTTGCCCTGCCTTGATGAAAATTAAAGACAAATGCTCGACGAATTTCGACTTGATAAATGCTCGTCGTTTCGACTTGATAAATGTTCTGAGAAAGTGAAGAACAAGAAAAAGATAAGTGACTTTGTTTTAATAATTTTATTCGTTTTCTTTCCAAGTGAAATACTTCAATTCATTTACTTCTTTGAAAGGACCCAGATTATATTGAATAATTTATGGGATGAAACTAGCTGCACTACCGCTTGGAACAGAGTTTCTTCATAGCTGATTCACCCAACTCATTTGAAAACCCCGAGCGATGACCCCTCCTTCATAGCTGTTTCCTGAATCTTTCACTGGAATCTACCGATGACGTTTCCTGCCATTTCGCCGAGGACGACTTCTGAGGACCCATAAACACAGCACGGTACTTAGAAATCGAAAGTCACAAGAATTATTTTCTCGGAGAAACAAAAATCGGTGGGGGGGGGGGGCGTTATAATTCCCTCCTGGGAACAAAAAAAAAATTCTTGTCAAAAGAAGAAATCGGTCACTGTCGGCAAGGGCCTGACCATTCCCCAGAATCTTTCAGATTGCATACGTCAGTTAAGTCGAATCACTCTAGGCTTGGTACAGCCATAGCATCTTAAATCTTCAGGTTTTTGTTGCGTCGAATCGGTGTTTTCATTACCTGGATGTTCTGAGGAAGAACTTCGTTTGTTTCTAGACGCTACGTTTTTTTGCCATTACGTAGCGAGGCTTTCAGGCTTTTGTAACGTGTCGAACTCCAATCGTCTTATTTCGTTGCGAATTTCAGATCATATATTTTCTTTACACAGTTCAGTTAATTCATCTAGTCCAAGGGGATGCATCAGCTGTTGGTTTTTACTGCAAATCTCAAAGGCAAATTGCAAAAACATTTCGGTCGGCAATTAGCGCCAGTTCATTAAACGTCGTTTATTATTATTGTTATTATTATTATTGCTATTATTATTTTTATTTTTAGTTAATTTATCACTCCACTGGGAGTAAATACTTAAAAAAACTTTGGCTTTCAGCTCTGTTGTTCACTAGTGAGAGAAGTCCATCAATAATGTTATTATAACTCCCTTAAATATTGTTTCACTCTCTCTTTGAAGAGGACACATGTGCTCATACGTGAGTTATTGGGGCAATAAAACACTGTTGAGCATACAGAAAAAGGTTACTCGTTCCGAAAAATAATTGCGTTGTAGTTTAAACGCTTTGTTATAAAGACATGGTTTTTCTGGGTCAACAGATAGATATCTCCTTGCTAATCTAATTTACATCCGACCTGAATCAATTCTTTATAAATGCGGCTGGATGTTTTTCATTCCATATTGCTTCAGCTACCTCGGAAATCAAAGCAATTTTACTAATAGTCTGTAATGGTCGGCAGTTTATATTTCGAACAAGTGTCATTCACCGAGTCTAGTTTCTGTAGTTTAAAAATCATCCAAATTCTTTGTTATAAGCGGTCTTCAACCTTTTATTGGTTAGCTGCAGTTGTTGAGGACGAAAAAACTGCGCCATATGCAATTCTTGATATAGTTAATGCCGTTATAAGTTGGCATTTTTGGTTAGAAGTGAGTAAGTTTCTCAGTCTTTTAATAATATTATTCGAATGATGCATGGAAACAACCAGCTGATGTATTAGTTCATTTAAACGTAACTGTCGGTCCATAGGTAATTTCGTACCATTTTGATTAAAGATCTAGATCTTCCTTATTCAATTCCATCATATTATCTTGTTCACGTGGAGGGTAAATAGCAAATAGGAAAGTCGTCGTCTGCATTACTCACTATATCCATATTAAACCCAAGGTTAAATAGGGAAGCAGTCGATACCGCATACAAGAGAGGGCCAAGTCCAGAGCCCTGAACAATTCCACGCTTTGAATTTTTACTAATCAAAGAAACTTGACTGATGATGTTAATTCTGGCATTGAAATAGTCCTTTATCAACACCAAGTAGTTCACCGAAACTCCAAGGGCCCTCGGTTTGTAAATATTGTATAAAAGACCTTGGTGATGTCGTTCTGGGCTATAATAAATTTGCAGTATTTATCGTAGGCTACACAATCATTACTAAATATCTCTCGATTGGTGTATAGCCCAAGTTACTTTATAGCCCGGCCAGCTATCCCGTTGTTGGCCAATTGCTAAAGAATATATAAGGAGAGGGGAGGGGCAATTGAACAGGATATCTCCCATTGGTTAAGCGGAACAGAAATAACGACTATTGGATAAGTTAAATAGTGGGCCAATAAAATAAGAGGAGATACCTTGTCAATAGAAGAAAAAAAAATTATACAAGAAACAAAAATAGTGGGGAAAAAAATAAAAACACAAAGTTTATTCCATAAGCTATGTGTCACGAAATTCACACGCCATCCAGAATTCCTGTGACGTCGTCATTCGCTTCCGCACTCGATATTTCCATGCATCGGGCTGGAAAGGTAGGCGACGAAATACCCGTCACCAACATCATCATACGCAGGGAGCCAACAGCAGAGGTGATTCGAACGCGAGAACAGGAGATGACGAGAAACGTTTTGGAGGAGTCTTGTCAAACGAGGAGAATAGAAGGACTGCTTCATGCGACTCTATGAAGAAAAGAGCCAGTCTTCTCTCGATAACCAGAGAGAGATACAGGTACGAGCCAGCGGCCGTAATTTCCTCAAAGGCTTCCACGACGCCCAAACGCCGTACGACTGAAAGCGAGAGCGATGAAACGAGCTCCGCTACAGCGAAGTCTACTGAGTATCTACGTAGCGAGGTTAGCTCCTCTGTTCCGCATCCGTGGGAAAAATTCGGTGTTCCAGAACTTCCACGTTGGACTGTTAAAACGTCGTAACGGAATTCCAGGTAAGAGCCAACTTACAAATTCAATTAAGTGCCCAATTGGCTAAATTGATATTTTCCGAGCTTAGCTATTACGAGTCCTCGCCTTTGCAAGGACTGTGGCTTTACGGACTGAAATCCTACTTGCAGTATGATATGGGTTTCGTAATTGTTAATAATTAGTTATCTTTATCCAACAATAAAAGGGTTTTAGCATCAAACTGTTACGAGCAGTAGCGCCTCATGATTCTAATAAGCGGAGGGGCACAAATACAAAATTTCAGGTATCAAAAGACTCGTAGGCCTTTTCATACAAAGGTTATAGCTTGATTTTTATTTAGAGCCTCGCAGCCTCTGCCGAGGCTTCAGAGGACTATTAACAGCTAAAATTTTAAGCAACATATTAGAAATATAAAACATTTCAGGTTTCTGGACTTTTGGTTTTAAATTTATACCTTGATTTGAGATTGAGGCCGCAAGGCCCCTGCCAAGAGACTTATATAATTTTTAATATAGATTTGCTAAAATTTTAAATATCACACTATGATTAAACAAAATTTCAGGACCGTTACCTTTTCATTTAAATTTTATAGCTTCAATTGTATTTGAGGCCGCCAAGGGCCCTGAGGCCAATACCGGTCTCCTTGTATATTATCTATTATTTTTAAGTAATGCACTGTAAAAATATAAAATTTCAAGTCCTTAGGTCTTTTTATTATTAAAATGTTAGAGCTTATTTGTAAATTGGGCTTCAGGGCCCCTGAGGAGACCTAAGAGCCTTATACCATTTTTCGTGTATATTAGCTAAATGTTTTAGTAAACTACTATAAGTATACAAATTTTCAGATTTCTAAGCCTTTTCGTTCAATGATAATTCTGTTTGTGTTAAGGGCCCCTGCCAGGGCCCCAGAAGACTATATAAATTTTAGTGTATAAGAGCTAAAATTTTAATTAACACCATAAATATGCAAGAATTCAGATTTCTGGACTTCCAGTTTAAAAGTTATAACTTGAATTGTGAGTGGGCCCCTGCCGAGACCCAAGAGCCTTACAACAGTTTTGAGTGTGTATTAGCTAAATTTTTTAGTAATTTTCCATAAGTAAACAAAATTTCAGATTTCTAGACCATTTCGTTTAAAAGTCGTAGCTTTGCTTGTGTTTGGAGCCTGTGGAGCTCTGCTGGGGCCTATATTACTTTTCTTGTATACTAGCTGTTTACCCGGCGTTGCTCGGGCTGTTTTTTATTAAATGTTGCAATTTCTGTGTGTGAATATTCAGAAAAAGAACACATGTAAAAAGCTCAGAATTTATATAGAAAAAATAAATGTTTTAGGTTTAACTAAAGGGCCGTATTTGGAGCCGCTATGCATTGGGAGCTTTTTAAAAGAAATCTTTTTGAATTTTCAACATGAAATTTTTATATTTAAATTGAAAGCTTTTTTCGTTGCTCGAGCTCAAATTCGAAGAATTTTTGATTTATCCGAAAGTTAATACACAGCCAAAATGAGCTGATGAAAAACGTTTAGGATTAATAAACCATTAAGAAATAACATAACCAAGTACCGAAAGGCTAAACTAAACCTTCGCGAAACCATACTTTTCAACTGCCCTATGTCAACATTGAAAGTTTCTAATGGACCATAATAATACCATTAAACCACGTACCTTTGAACAAATTTGAACTATCATTAACTTTATGTTGTATTCATTATTACACATCATTCCAAGTTGTTTGATATATTGCATGCTATATCTTAGCATTCAAAGTTCCAATGAACCATAATTGGTCCACTAAACCAGGTGCCTTTAATCCTATTTTCACTATCGATAACTTAAAGTTTTATTCATTCATGACACATCATTCCAAGTATTTTATATACAGGGTGGGGAACATAACTTCCTGATTTCAAAACGCAATAAAACCAATTTTGTTTTATATATTTTATTTATAATTTAGATACATATTTAAAGTTTTGTTTTAGACAGTCTTGAAAATCATATGAGGTAGATGACGCCGTCCCTGGTCCATACATTGAATAAGCCGATTTCTGACGTTGCTCATTGCATGGGGTATTCGGCAATTTCTGTCCGGTTGTGGGCTTTCAGGTCTTGCAGGGTCCTTGGACGGTTAAACATAACCGCGCCTTTTCACCCCCCCCCCATAAAAACCGCAAGGGGTCAAATACAGGGAGCGGGTTGGCCATTCCAAATCGCCCCTTAATGAGATGACGTACACCGGGAAGTGTTCCATCAAAATAGCCATTGATGCCTTTGAAGTGTGAACCGTTGCTACGTTCTGTTGGAACCAAATGTCCCCTCAATTCAATTCATGAAGACGTGGGAAAAAATTTTCTCCATGTTCACATACTGGTCTGAATTCACTGTCACTGTTACCTCATTTTATTCGACAAACCAGGACCCTTAACCCCAGCTGAGGAAAATTGCACACACCACTGTGACTTTAGATGAATGCAAAGGCGTTTGATGCAATTCTCGGGAGTTGTTGTCGGTCCAGTAGCGTATGTTCTGTTTGTTGACTCATCCAGTTAAGTTAAAATGGGCTTCATCACTGAAAAAAACAATTGTGTCCTCAGGAATGTTTTTGAGAAGTACCTCACATGATTTCCTCCGGAAATTAAAGTCGCATTCGGAGAGTTCGTGCACAATCGCCAGCTTGTAACGATGGCAATGAAGGTCATCGTGAAGAATTCGTCTCATTAAACGATCGGAAAGTCCAAGGGCAAACGCATGTTTGCGCGCAGAATGCCGTTGGGATCGCAAGATTGAAGCTTTCCCTGCCTCAATGTTCACACTTGATCTTATTGGCCGAGGGAATCCAGATGTTCGGCTTGTCGTACTTGATGTTTGTCTGAACGTAGTGACCCATGTAACAACTGATTTTCGGTCCGGAGCACGGCCCAACGGGGTGTACTGAACCACCGTCGAAAGGCGCGCTGGATTGCCATCACAGATGAACCGTTCGAAAAACGCTCGCACTTCACTGTTCCGACGCATCATGGTGACTGAACTGGAAGAGAACAAAACTTTTGAACTATGCCAGTGGAATGAGACCACTCCTTTCCCGCTGCAGCCGCTACAGCGTGAATTGCGCATATTTCAAAAAAGGAAGTTACATTGAACCATAATGATACCATTAAACCACGTAGCATTGAACCAATTTGGATTATCATTACGTTATATAAATTCATGACGCATCATTCGTAGTGTTTTGATATATTACATGCCACATATTAACATAGAAACTTTCAGTGAACCACAATGGTTCCACTAAATCCCAGGTGTTTTAAACCAATTTAGACTATCAATAATTTTAATTTATATTCATTTATGACACGTCATTCCAAGTTGTTTGGTATACAGGGTGTCAAAAAAGTCTGTTAGCATGGCAAATATCTCGGAAATCAAGCACTGTACGAAAAAATGTCCATAATCAATAGTGAAATATTTCGTGGGGGAAATTCATTAGTTGGGGGGGGGGGATACATTGAAATCTTAAATTGTAACCCCTAATTTTAATTTTATATTCAGATTGTACACAATTTTCAAGAAATGTTTTATTCTTGGTGTTTTTTCAATTGATCCAACCGTTTAGGAGATAGAGGCCCTGAAAGTGTAGAACTTTCAAAGTTTTGAACCCAATTTTATGGTTGAAGTCAAAGAGATAGAGAGTGTCTTACAAACCTTCCTATTCTAATTTTTCATGTGTTTAAGAATCAGAAGTCAGAATTTCAAAAATACAATATTTTTCAATAAATATTCACAGACTCTGCCTCCATAGGCCTGCTGCCCCCAAGACTTTGCTTGTGCACTAAAAATTTTGAATTTCTGAAATTTGATTTCGAATTCTTAAAGACCTTCAAAAAGTAGAATAGGAATGTCTTCATAACCCACTCTCTATCTCTTTGTTTTCCTTGTTAAAATTGGGTTCAAAACTTTAAAAGTTCCAATACGCAGAACGATTATACGCAGTAGGAAAGTTCTGACCAAAAATCGATAACTTTTTGATACTAAAGAAAGAGTGTCAAAATTTTGCACAAACATAAAATAGTATATGACGCTTCTAAAGAATTGCTTTTCATTAGAATTTTTCGTAATACAAAATTTTTAAAAAATAAATAAAAATCTACAAACTGGGTACTGCTCCAACCAGCCATAAGGACATGTAAATAGCGTTAATGCTTCCATGTCCACGGTGGCTCAACTGTTTGGCGCGTCTGCACGGTGAGCAGAAAGTTCCTGGTTCGAACCCAGGCTGTGGAATTTTCTTTCCTATTTTCATCAATAATAAGTTTTCTAATTCACTCCCTCTTGCATGAATGCATGCTTCACAACGTCGCCGCATGGACTGACGTAAAAAGTTCAAAAGTTCCTGGTTCTTCGCGAATCTGCTCTGCAGCTATTGCGATTTCGGCTACCAGCTCTTCATCGGATCCCACTGGTGTCTCGCATACCAATGTCTTTAAGTGTCTCCACAGATTCCAAACAACTGTTTCCTGCAGGTAGAAGTTCAACATTTTTTACCTCAAAAACAATGCCCCAGAGAAAAAAATGAAAGAGGTTTATCCCTCTATCACCCTCACCTAGAAGCCGAGAGAAATATACCTGCCAAACTTCAAGTTTGTAGGTTTCATAGTTCTGGAGATTTCGTAATGAATGAATGAGTTAGTGTACACATTTTTCGCTCTTTCTTTTATATAATAGCATATTCCCCTTGTAAAAATCCTCGTCGTCCTCGGCTGCGATCGAAGCCACATCTACGGGCATCAGAGCAACACCACCTAGACAGAAGGCCTGATAACGTCATACACTGTTACATCATCATTAGTCGACCATTATTAATCCTATTTCTACCAATAATAAGCCTTAAATTTGGTCGACTAATGATGATGTAACAATGTATGACGTTTCCCTTATCAGGCCTTCTGTCTAGGAGGTGTTGATCAGAGGAGACCACGCAACCACTGATCCATCGAGGCCAATAAGGAAAAATAAAGTTGTCTGAAAAGAGTAATGCCCACCCAAATGGCCAGAGAGCGCCAGTGAAAAAAAATCATGCTTTAAACAACGGAGTTTCCCATCCTGTATTTCTTCATCCATGACCATAGCTAAAGTAATTTTTTATGGCCTATTGTTGCAGAAACTTTACTCTGCATTCTAGGACATGACATACATTGGGTGTCACAACTAAAAGCTAGCAGAGTATTAAAACTTTAGTGTACAGGAGGATAAGGCGTGAGACACACAATTGAAAGAAAAACAATCAATTTTAATCGTTGAAAAAAAAAGGAGTTATGCCCAACGGATGTCGAGCATAACTTAATAAACTAACTTTACAAGTTTGTTGAAAATAGCCACTGACATATTCAAAACTATAAAACTGATTACAACAGTCTATTACTAATTTTGACCAGTTTAAACAGAAGTTCTTCTTTAACTGAAGAATCCTCTACATATACTTCCGGAATAGGTGCTAATGAGGATCCCGATCTGAGGAAGCTTCAATTCGTCGAATCCGAATTAAACTTCTTCCTTATTGCCCTAATCCAAGGAGGATTCCGATTCTTGAGCCTCAACGTAAAGCACAGCTGGGCTGGGCTGAGGCTGAACGATCAATTTGCCTGTTTCAGGTGCGTTAGTGAGGATAGTAGAGTATGCCGCCTTCTCCCAATGGCTATCGTAGAAGGTTGCAAAAGCATTTACGCGGCCTACCAAGCGCGGTAGCACGACTAGGGCCCTGTCAATACTACGAGACGCTAAAGGCACGCATATCTTGCTAAAAGGCTCCTTCTTCTCGGGAGAGACTGAAGATTGCAATTGCTGCTGGTTTGTATTCGCCTTGCTATCCCCGCAAACATCTACTAATCCACTCTCAGCTGGGCTAGTGGTCCCCTGTCGAATGGCGTCGTTTCTGATGTCTGTCAAGGCGAAATTATCCAAATTGACTCTTGGTATGTTCTCCAATTACTTAGCTTCTGATTCAGCTTTCTCCGTTTCTTGGAAGCTCGCTTCACTGGATGTCGAGTAAGATTTCCCGTCGCTTTTGTCCGGAGAATTTATCTCCGCGAGGATTCCCGATAAAATTGGAACTCGGGGTCTAGAGTCTTTATTACCACACCGTTCGGGGATGAATTTAAGTCTTTCTCGCTCACTGCGAAAAAATACACGTGTATGAAAGTCAACTCGGTCTCGGACTCCCGACTTTACGTGAATCGTCCCGCACGTTGTCGCTGAAGAGCACTTATATTTAATCTTACCGGCTTGGCCAGCTTTTCCTCTCCTTTCTGGAAAACTCCTTAATTTCCAGTCACTGTTCCATTCCGCCTTTCCACTCTTCGTTCCGAGTTTGGTCCTTTCTTTCGACGTATCACCACCATACTCTTTCACATCGGGTTTCCTCTCCTTCACCATCCATGAGCGGTTCCATCCACTCACGTTCGAGTCTTTTTCCTTCTCCCGTCTTCTTTCCAAATTCCTCTCCACGAGAACTTCCCTTTTCTTTTTCTCC
>JAHWFO010017241.1:169010-196149 GCA_023313115.1 Rhysida immarginata
ATCTTCCATCTCACAAGTTTCTTCCATCGTTTTTCAAGATTGGTGACTTTATTTTGTTTTTATTAAATTTTATTTTACGATTTTCCCCATTAAAAGGAGACTACACATATTTAAATTTAAAATTACTATTAAATTTAAGTTTTTGATTTAAATATAAAAATTACTTTGATAATTATATTTTGATAGAAAATTTTAAAAATTATAATTTGGAAAACCTATCCGTTTGATTACAAAAAAAAAATTACAAAAAAATAACTACACATGCAATGTATTTTGAAATTTATTCATTTATGGAGGTTTATAATATTGACATAAAAAATCGACCAAAAACTTATAGTTAAAAATTTTCTATATTTTTTTCTTCACCCAAATAGCAAATTGTCGTTATTCAATTTCATACGTTATATTCAAGTTTAATGATATTTTTTTTGCTAAAATAAGATAGACGTTTTATTTCAAGTTTTGCCTCACATTTCACAGACAGTTTAACCTTGTTATATTGAATTGTATTTTCTTAAAAACAACTATATTTAACAAAAAAATATATTTTCTGATCGTCTGAGAATTGCACAATGCAACCTTTCTATAACATTCGGTAAAGTTATAATATAAACTTACTTGCTTCTTATTACTTCTTCGGATATTTTAACGAATTTATTAACTTCCAAGAAGCATAGATTGAAGGATCCTGAAATTTTGCTTATTCGGATTAAAATTTAGGTTCAATCAACGAATATTTCATTAAAAATATAATCTAAATTGCATCTTCCACATGCATTTCAATGGTATCTATCACTGCGTTTGGGCCAACAATGGCTGACAAACTCACGTGACAGCCGTTCTACCAATCAGCAGCTGCGGGCGGCGCGGAAAAGGTTTGCCGTACTTTCCTAATCTAGAGCTTTAGCACATACTAATGAGGAAAGCCGAGCCTGACTTATTTCATTTGCTACCATTGTAGAGAAGACGAATGAGCAGGCTTTTTATCTATCACGTAGGCCACGGTCCAGCTGGTGTTGGCTGGAGCCTGCGAGGGTTACCCATTCGTCAAAATATTCGTCATGTGTTTAATTATAATAGGGCAAAATAAATTTAAAATTAATGTTAATGGAACTAAAATGGAAGATCTGAACAATGCCATTAATCAAAGAAATGATATAATGGCCGTAATGGAACAAGAAAATATTAATCAGGTAAGTTTTGTTTCGTAAAATTTGTTGAGAATTTTATAACTGTCATATTGTGAAGTCAGAAATCTCATCTCATTTTATTATTGCTAGACAATTCTTTTATTATCGTATTCATTATTTTTCATTATTTTAATTATTAACTAAATAGTTTCTGCTCTAATCAAATTTACTTTCAAATTTTTTGGGGGGAAATTTTTCAGTAGTAACTTAAGGTTTTCTTTGCTTTGTGGTGAAAGAATGACAAGAATTTTGATTTAAAGGGCTTCTAATCCAATTCTTATACTAATCTATTCCTTTTCTGAGTTAAAACATTTCTCTCTTTTTAATAGATTTGGGATGAAGACTTTGCAGATTTCATAAATGTAAATAGTGATACATTGACTTTGATTGATAAATTAAAAATAAATATTATACTCGTGAAGACAGCCTTTGAAGAAAGTAGTGGATCAATCACCTTCATCATTGGTATAAAGATTTATAATTAAAATCTATTTTAACATTTACATATATTTTTTCAATAATATTTATATTTACTTCCATAAAAATGTTGCAGTCTGTAGGTGAACAAAGCTATGATCAAGAAATTTAAATCGGTAATCAAGAATAAATTGAACAACGGTACAATATTTCATTCTAAATTATCTCCTACGTTAATATAATTGATACAAGCTGCAAGGAAGCTGCCTTAGTGATTTACTCAATACTATTTTTTAGATTAACTGTGACCAATGAAAAAGCAAAATGGGGATGATAAAAGACTAAAAATTATACCAGAGGAGATTATAGCCTTCCAGAATTTTCACCATAGATAAAACAGATTCTTGCCAAGAAAAAGCCACTTTCTAACAGAGAGAGAAATTGGATTGTCCAAGAAATATTTCAGGACCTAGTCCAGTATTCATGGTAAGCTTAATTATCAGGTATAACTGAACCAAAAAAGGCAATAAAACGTTATTTTTATGTAGTCTATTATCAATCAGGAATTATGTATATCCATACTATATGACGATTGATATAATTGGAATCATATTCATAAACAGAAAAAGTGACACAATATATACCTTTGTAGATGATCGTTGAAATTTATTTGCGTTTCAATTGGACAGATAAAATATGTTAAATTTCTGATTTCACGTATGAAAACACTGATAATTTATGATTTTTTTTTGTAATTGTGTATTTTTAGTTATCCGAATGAAATCCTTCCAATTTTGCACAAATCTATTAATTTTAAAATACCCACATCAGAGAGATTCAGTTGGAAATGGCTATGTAATTTTTCTTTTCTCTCTTTTTTTTTCTTATGCATCAGTCCCTGTGTGAATTTATATTTATTAGCATTTAAACACGATTTAGAATAATATATTTACTGATTTCTTTACTATTCACTGATAGAATTCTTGGCAGATGGAACTAAGGTATAAATTTGCCAATGAACGACGAAAGCTTGTAGGTGTAGAAGATATTTTAACACAGAAAATGAAATTTAGAAAAAAAAGAAAGGTTCAGAATTCAGAAAATACTGATCAGCAAGCAAAAGTTTGCCGTTATTCTGAGGTGTGTATTTTATTCAAATTTATTTCCTTTACTTGCCAAATGACATAAAAATACAAATTTTTTAAAAATTTCTTACAAACAAAATTGCAGTTGTAGAATTCCTTAGGAAATTAAAACATGCATTTACAGGGTGTTTCAGAAAGGACTCCCCAACTTTGAAATGACATAACTGTATAACAGTGAGAGACAGAAAGGTGAAACAAGTGGTACGCTGGACAGACAGGTATGGAATTTCTGATACACGGGTTTGCAAAAATAGTTTCAATATTGACTAATAGATGGCGCTACAAGCAGATGAAGCTTGAAATAGTACTCAGAAGTACAGAAAGTTCATTCGTCAGTCTTGTTCAGTGCTGACACGTGTAAGGAAGTTGTATCGAATTAGTTATTGTAGGAAATTGAAGAAAATCATGCCTTATTCATTGGCGCAACGTGTTTTTATTGTTCTCGAATACCACCGATTAGATCGAACTTTATCCTTCGGTTACGTCATGTTATTGCTGTGAAAGGTGGCCATATCGAAACCATTGTAATGTGATTGAACATCTTTTCATGTAGCACACTTTCATACACTATTTAAAGGACACTGCTTTGTGACTACAACGCCCTCTAATGTCCAATATTGGAACTATTTTTGCAAACCGGTGTATCAGAAATTCCATACCTGTCTGTCCAACATACCACTTGTTTCACCTTTCTGTCTCTCACTGTTATAAAGTTATGTCATTTCAAAGTTGGGGAGTCCTTTCTGAAACACCCTGTATTTTTGCCAATATATATTTACTTATTTTATTAACTGATATACCGGTTATTTAACATTAATACCTTATAGTAAACACTAAATGTATACAAAATGTCTGTATTTTATATTAAATACCCCATTACTTCAGCTACAGAATACCAAATATATCATTGGTGAGGATGAAAAAAGTATTTCATCACATATTGAATTTATGATGGAAGAAAGCACAAAGAAACACGTTGATATGTCTGGAATTGAAGACAGAATTCATCGGACTTTCTCATTTAGAAGGAAGCTCATAAAACAGGAAAATATAGTAAGTAATGAAAATATAGTAAGCGAAAATTATTTATGAATTTATAACAGAAATTTAAAAATGTTTAATAATAAGGATTTAAAAGGATGCTTCTTAATCATTTGAATTTTTCCTTAAAGTTTTCAATAGAATATAAAGAAATCGCAAGGTGTGGTGGAAATAAAATGTTTGTAGAGGCACTTGAACGTTACGAAAAAAGTATATTTTATTTAGCTAATTCCAAGAAAGGCCTGGAAATTAAAACAGAAATGCAGGCACAGATTGAGCAGGCACCTTCTGAAGAAAGAGCAAAGAGTGAGTGTAACAGTAAATTGATAATAATAAAACATTTACCCTATGTATTTTGTGTGCATGCACGATTCTTTATTTGAAATTCAATGACCATGAAATTTAATTTATGAATACCGTGCATTAATGAAAAATGGTAAATGTTATTTTTTATATATAATTTTATATAAATGTGATTAATAATAATAATAATAATAATAATAATAATAATAATAATAAAAATAATGTAGCAACAGCAGGGATATAATCCGCCGGATACACCGGAAGATGAAGCCGTATGTTGCCCCCCAACAGGCTGAAGCCCAAAACGGGATTAATGATACATATAAAATAGACTAATTAAGAAAAAAAAAGATAACAGGAATGATTATAATAATGATAAAGTAATAAATAAATAAACATAAAAAAACAAAAAAAACAAAAACAAAGCCAAAGGCCAAGCCGAGTCAGACAAGAAATTAATAACAATAATAATTTAATAATAACTGTAACAACAACTGGGGAAAAAACCGACCAGCAAAACAGAAGGAACAGCCCAGTGTTGTCCCCCTCACAGGCCGAGGCCCAAAAACGAAGTTAATGATTACCAACAAACAGAGAAATCTAACAACAAATAAAATTACATTAAAACCTAGAAAAGGACACAAAGACAACTGAAATTGACAATACCCGAAACTAATCTACTAATAACTAACAATAAAAGGATAACAACGACCAAAAAAAACAGAAGTAAAAGATTAATAAACATTAAGGAAAAAACATAGAAAGCAAAGACCGCTATTGCCCAAAGAAGGCTCTGCGTTTGTCATTAAAAATATCCGACTGAGAGAAACTCTTGTTAACGATAATAATCAATTTATAGGCAGGATCCTGGTCCACCGCTTTGGTTCGTCTAGCACCCAGAAAAACCAAGGGCCGATGAGACCTACTAGAAGTAGGAATCCGTAACCCAATTAGGGCAAAGATTTGAGGCACTGACAGTCTACCCCCCCCCCCCCCACACACACACAATACTTAGCAAAATATTTAAAAAAAACTTTACTAAGAATAGACTGCAAATGAAATGATGGAGCCAGAGAGGGAGAGTCGGTTGTTTGTTTCAAATGAGAAAGAAAGCATTGATATCTGTAAAATTTCGCTTGCAATAGCTCAAACTGCTGAGTGTTACCGGAGAACCAAATCCAGGAAGCGTATAGAATTTTAGGTACAATAATTAATTCATACAAATTGAAAAACGTCTTTTGTCTTTTAAAAAAGTTAGCCAGACGTTTAATAATGCCAATGCGCTTACTGGTTTCGAGCAACAAAAACTCCAGATGGTCGGTGAAAGTAAAGCTCGAATTAAAGATAACACCCAGATCTCTAATAGAGATACGCCGTTGAAGTTTATAAGTCATCAGGGTGTAGTCAAACAAATAATTAGTGACTTTCCTAGAATAATTAACGCAAAAAGATTTCGAAGCATTAAGAGAAAGTCCATTCTTCCCGGCCCAGGTAACCACCTTATCCAACGCTACAGAGAGACAGTTACAATCGTCTCAGTTACGAATCACAGAATACAGCTTAAGATCATCGGCATACAGCAGAAATTTGACCTGCGAGTTAGCAAAAACTAAACTCAGGTCAGCAATAAAGATGTTAGATAATACCGGGCCCAGCGGGGATCCTTGAGGAACCCCATTACGCATTTTGCGAATTGCGTACCCACCCGTCGGTTCATTAATAATAAAACTGCGCTCACAAAGAAATGATGCAAACCAATTTCTCAAGTTGTCCGTCAGACCGACAAAATCTAGTTTGTTTAAAAGAAGCCTGACGTTAACACTATCAAAGGCTTTACTAAAGTCCAGGTATAAAACATCAACCTGCTGTCTTTGATCGATGCGAGAGGCTAATAATAATTTAAATTTAAATTATTATTGAAGGAAAATACAATGGTGCCGTTCGGGGACCAGTATGGTACAAGACCGACGAGTTAGGTCCCTGGGGGCAGCAGGAAAAAGTAAAATAGAAACATACAGTTAGTATGGGCGGCTAAAAGAAAAACAGTATTTTTGGGGGTTAACAAAACAAATCAGATAAAATTAAGACGATAATAATAAGAGAATACATAAATTGATCGTTCTAATTACAAAACAAACAAAAAAAAACAAAAAACGTAGTGAGTCAATTGTCGAGAATAAATAATTAAAAAAATACTTAATTTATAATATAAAAATTGGTAAATGTAATTGCATGAAGGTGATCTTAACGTGGATCAAAATGTAATGTTACAATCCAAGCGAAGGAATGTTGCAGCTAATAAAGAAACTCAATAGAAGCCGAAGCCAAAAGTAAATAGGTGAGTATGATGACAAATTAAAGGCTGTTATTGGAAAATATGAAAATTTTTAACGCTTTTCTAAAAGCCTTATAAAGGGGTGAAGAGCGAATATCTAAGGGTAACTGAGACCAGTATTTAATACCGATAAAGGAAATACGTCTTCCTTAGTAGTTATTTCTAATTAAGGGTAGTCGAATATCACCAGCTGTGCGGGTTGGATAGGTGTGGATGTGCTGATGTAATCTAAAATTAAGAGGAGAAGATAGGGTCAGTTAGAATTTATGGCTTTATATATGAAAGAACATAATTGAAAAAAATAAATCTGGTGAACGGTTAGAATACGCAATGACGCAAAATGCTGAGAGACTGGAAGAGGCAAGTGTATTTTCAAAAATGTAAGAAGGAACCATTTCTGGGGTTTTAAGAGTCTAGTTATATTGTACGAAGTGGAGGATCCCCACAAAATAATACCGTAGCAAAAGGAAGAGTGTATCAGAGAGTAATAAAGAGTTAGTAGAATATGGTTTGGAAGATAGTGTAGTCTGGAGATCATCCCTTGATTTATATTTAATTTGTTAAGTTGTCGATATGAAGGTCTCAGGTTAAGTCATGGGTTACGGTTAAAGCAAGGTATTTAAATGAATTAGTGGTTAAAATTTGTTGATTATCATAGTAGACTAATGGATTATTAGGAACATTGCGTTTGTTGCGCTGAAAGAAAAACATGAGCTTATATTTATCTATATTAACAACAAGAGAATTCACATCGTTCCAACTTTTTAACTCTGATAAAACCAAGTTCAGTGAAGAGATTAATTGTGAGATATTAGAGCTGGCAAATAAAAGGGTAATAATAATAATGACTGTAAATTTTTGTAAGTCAGCTAATCTCACTTCGGAACTAAAATAATTTATAATTTTAACTTTGAGTATCATAATTGGAATTTTTTTTTAATAATTGATATTTTGTTTCTTTCAGATGTGATTGCTGTTCAGTTTATGCGGCTTCTGGCATCTCTTTTTAAAGAAGATTTGTTTAATATCTTCAGGAATGAAAAAGTAAGAAGCATTATCTTAGCTATGATTACATGATTACATTCAACTTATTTAAAGACTTGCTTTTAAATTGGTTACTTCATAATAAAATGTAAGCATTTGCTGTGATCATATTGATAAACTAATTCTGTAATACAGCAATGATAAACTGAATTTTGGCAAAATTTATTGTTTAAATAAATTGCGTTCCACAAAAATTTTGAAGGGAAGGGGGACCACAATATTAAATATGAAAAAAGTCTAATTGGAAGTAAATGATATAGTTATATCAGGAACTTTACAATATTGTTGACTGAAAGATTTGTACTTGCACAGCGACATGTATTAAATCATGAATTTAAATAAACATCTATCTATTTCTTATATTTCAATAGGAGGGAATGCCAGTGACACCATTTATTTTATGTTCTACCCCATTAGAGGAATGTGAGCGATTCGAATTGTTAGTAGAAAATCATATCATTCTCGTTGTTCATGAATTCATAAGAGCAATAGTTGCATTGTTTTCATCTTTCTGGATCTTAAATTTAATATATTCAAACAATTTTAAAAACACATTTTGTTTCATGGAATATTTATGTATAAATTAAAAATAAGCAAATATCCAATTAAAGTCATGGGGAAAAAAGCAAATAGAAACAAATGATTTTTAATAAAATTTTAATTAAATTTGGAACTTTGATTTTATTCATTTAATGTTTACATTACACCTATTTCCATTTTTAGATAAAATATTAAAATGAATATAGTACTTTTAATAAATATTACATTTATGAATTTTAAGGCAAATTTTTGCTTAAACACATGTATTTTTTAATCTTATAAAATTTGTTGACGGTCTATTAAGAATATCTTTGCAATTTCAGATTTAAAAGTTGAGAATGGAAAATTCATGATCATCACTAATCAGATAGAATTTGCTTGAAATTTGCATCCCAGAGATTGTAATTTACAATCCAAGTAAAGATGACATTGTAAATGGATAATCTCCCAGTAAAAGTTGTATATTAGCAACCTAAAAGAAGAATTGTAAATTTACAATTGAACAGTATAGTGTTGTAAATTTACAACATTAAGGCAGCATTGTTAATTAACAAGCCAAAGGTAGGATTGTAAAAGTACAAACTCAGGACGTGATTGTAATATTACAACCACGGAACATGATTGTAAATTTACAACCTTAGGACATGATTGTAAATTTACAACCCCAAGACATGATTGTAAATTTACAACCCCAAGACATGATTGTAAATTTACAATCTTAGGACATGATTGTAAATTTATAACCTCTGGACATGGTTGTAAATTTACAATGTTTGTGATTGTAATGGGATAGTTGTATTTGTGGCAAATACGAACAACCTCTGAGGTTGTAAATTTACAACCCTAATACAACTTAATTTTTCTGAGTGCACTAACTAATATTAAGATACCGCCACCTCTCATTTGACGGTCAGCCTTAGACACCTTGTAAACAGGAATTGTAGTCATTGGGTCATCACAATCAGAGGATTGTGATAAATTCAGTTAGAAATATTTTACATAATTATAAAAAACATATCAGTCAAATGAGTTATTAGTAAGGCTTGTAGGTCATCTAATTTAGGTAGCAGTGACCGGGTATTAAGGTATACAATTTTTATTTCAACTTGTTCTCTTTCTCACTTTTCGTGGGGGTGTACCAGACTTCTCTCCAGGCTTTGACTCACACCAATAATGCCCATTAAATTGGAGTTTGGGCCTCAGAATGATTGTATTGATACCCCTTTCGGCCACAAGTATTCTCTCAAATAGTCGTCCAATTTTTCATCTAAAACCTGGATATATACATAGGGGGATATCTTGCCGGTGCGAGTTGTCCATCTGCCACATTCCATAATATTCAGGTTGTGGTCTCGCAATAACTCCGCAAGTGTGGTACAATCGCACTCATCACTAACATTTACGAGTCTCAATCGGGTTGTGCGTCTATTTTATGTTTGGCTATCCCAAGTACCTGAGCCCCTTATCTAGTCCAATCTGGTTTCATTATTATAGACTATAGAAGAGTCGATGTACCGGATCTCCGTCGACCGACCATCCCTTTACTCTGCTGTTTCCGTACATTTCAATGCTATTTTGTTACTAGGTTTAAAAGCTTTCCTGGGCGAGGGGGGCATGTTAATGTGTTACACTGTCACTAGTTGTCTCTTTTCCATGCTTATCATCTGGTATCACTCCTCTTTCACTTATCCTCGTTGCTAATTTTAATGTCTCACCTTTTTTTGTCTTTATTTTCTTTATTTAGAATCAGTTGTTTACTTGATTCATTTAAAGTTTTTGCTTCGTTGGAGGTCGTAGCATTATTTGGGGAATTTGTTTGACCTCTCTTGTTAGTCTCAACTTTCTGGTTTACTGGATTCATAGTAATTAATTTCTAAATGGTCTCTTTAGTGGTAACAATCAAATCACTTAATTATTTACGTATAGATTCCATCATCTCTTATATCATCACTCGGGTTGATTCCAAAACTCCGTCGATTATCACAGGAAAAAAATTATTCTTTTAGAGTAAACGTTTTTATTTCTGGACTATTCATTTTACTTCCAATCATACAAGTCACAGTTTGATTTAAATCGTTTAGCTGTTTCCAAATGCCTCTATAACTCACTTCCATACGCCTTTATTATATTTTTATTTTTATTTCATTTATTATTTATTAATTAGTTTGTAAATTATTTATTTATTTATTTTTATTAATTAACTATTATTTATTGTATTTCAGAGTTTTTGTGTCTCGTCCTACTCTCATATAGATATCCGTTCACTTCCATATGCTTCGATATTTGTTTTTAAAAATTTATTTTTGAATATTCTGTTTCTTTTCAATCAATAGATGGCGCCACAGCTTTTGTATATTCTTCCTTTTGTTATAGAGGCTAGATTAATGATATATATTAATGATAGACTCCGAAATCTATTGTTAACATCATCATTAGAGTGAAGCAAATTGAAGCCATGATAGTCTGGGTAGGAGTGAGCCCTGGAGTAGTCTTGCTGCTTTGTTTCTCATGACTTTGGGCCCGAGGAATAATTAATTCAAAACTATTCCTCAAAGTTGTTCTGGTTCCAAATGTACAAACAGACACGAAAAAGGATCAGGAATGATCCTTCCCACAAGTATAAATCAAAAATACACAACTGAAATTAAAATAGGATACTGATGACAGAAACGTAATTAATCGAAACCCAATTGAAATTGTAACCATGATCGAAAAATGGTTTATAAAATAGAATAAACATAAAGGAATAAACAAGTACCGAAATCTAAACTAAACTATACGCGGAACCATTTCGATGATCATTAATTTTATATTATATTAATTCATGACACATCATTCCAAGTCGTTTGATATATTCCATGCCATATTTTAGCATTGATTATTCCAATGAACCAAAATGGTTCAACTAAACGAGGTTCCTTGAAACTAATTTCATCCATCTTTGTTTCACGTTTTATTCATTTATGACATATCATTCCAAGTTGTTTGGTATATTACATGCAATATTTTAGCAATGAAGGTTCTACAGCGCCATAATGGTTCCACTAAACCACGTTCCTTGAAACCAATTTCGAATATCATTAATTTTAAGTTATATTCAGTCATGACACACCATTCCAAGATGTTTGATATATTACATGCCATATATTAGCATTGAAAGTTCCAATGAACAATAATGGTTCCACTAAACCAGGTTCCTTGAAACCAATTTTGACTATCATTAATTTTACGGTATATGCATTCATGACATATCATACCAAATTGTATGATATATTACATGACATATCCTTAGCAATGAAAGTTCCAATGATCCATGTCGGTTCCACTTAACCAGGTTGCTTGAAACCACTTTCGATCATCATTAATTTTACGTTTATTTATTAATGACATATCATTCCAAAATATTTCATATATTGCATGCCATATTTCAGCTTTGAAAGTTTCGATGAACCATAATTGTTCCACTACACCAAGTTCCTTGAAACCAATTTCGACTATCGTTAATTTTACGTTATATTCATTCATGACACACCATTCCAGGTTGTTTGATATATTATATGCCATATAATAAGCATTGAAAGTTCGAATGAACCATAATGGTTCCACTAAACTAGGCTCCTTAAAACCAATTTCGACCAACTTATTTTTACGTCATATTCATTCATGATAGATCATTTCATTTTGTTTGATAAATTACATGCCATATTTTAACATTGATAGTTCGAATGAACCATAATGGTTTCATTTAACCAGGTTCCTTGTAACCAATTTCAACTATGTCAGATCGTCAGCCGAAGGAAGAAAAAAAAACAGACGATCCAAATTGACTTCGAAAGCAAGGGAGAGGAAGGAGAAGACGGCAATAGCCAATAGAGAAGGAAAGACACCCGTAAAAAGAAATCTAAGAGGCAGGACATTCGAGGGAGACTAGGAAGGCCGCTCATTGGGTAAGACACATAGTATGCAAATGAATTTCGGATATAAAAAGAGAAGAAAGGAAAGGAAAGTTAGAGAGCGAGTCTCGACCCGAGATCATGATGGGAAAGATGAATAGATGAGAAAGACGAGAGGTGATGCTTGGATCCGCCACCCAGGGAATATTCGGCTAGATAGACTTCTCATCAGCATTCGACTTCATCGGAGTAATTCAGAGAGGCGGCCGCGTAAGTTCCGCCCGAGCATCGAAAATTACGAGCTGTCACACGTATGCCTACAGACGGAATTACGACGGGAGAAAGACGATTTCAAACCATCATCGCACTCTCGGACTGTGCACAAATCGAATGATATAAATTCTGAATTGTTGTTGACTGAACGTGTCTCATATTCATAGTGCCTTCAAGGATATACGGGACGATCACGAAAGTGGATTACGAGGAACATTGCCTGGCTCAACACCCAAGATTGGTGAATTTCAGCCGTGGCCCGATATAATAGGAGAGAAAGATGACAGCTCAACGCCCCCGACGAGGATAGTTACTGACGAGCGTGCTCCGCCTATGGCCCAACTTTCAAATTCACCACTGGACGCTTCCCCCATTGTTGGTGTGATAGTCATCGATCTGAAGACGTCGAAGACGGAAGATCCGATCGCATCAGCCGCCCCCACCACATTTGATATATGCACCTCGTCGCCAGCTAAGACACCCCACGACGACCAACCAGATGACTCAATATCCACTGGACAACGACCTACCAGCCCGGAGAACGAGCTACACGTCACGAGTGGCCTGTCATCTGGTCGTCTAGAGGCCCTGCAAACGTGCTCCGCGAAAAGATCTATCGCTGCGAATCGCGTTTGGCTGCGCTTTCTCTTCACGAGGTAACGTGAAGCTTTGTTAATTCCAAGACTAAATTTAACGAAGAAATTAGAAATTAAGTGCTCCGTTACAAACTTCATTTGTGTTCATGCTTTCCTGCCCGTTTTAAAGAACTTTCAAACTCTTTTCCAAAGTAATGCAAGTTTCTACTTACTCTGCTAATTTTTGTTGTTGTATATTCATATTAAGGAACGTAACAGGAACCACTCCACTAAACCCCAAAGGTGTCACCGCCGGACTACGTAGCGGTGAGGTACGATGCTCATGCCCTCCCTCATCTAGCCACACAGCAAGTGGCCATCGCCGCCAGGATCCCGATTAGGACCAGCCGAGAGATGGAAGACATGAAAAACATATTCTATACTCTGAGATTATTGAACTATATGCATTAAGCTACACGGTTAATTGGAATTCACTTTTGAATTCATTAAACCCAATGAGAATTATATATCCGTATTCCTCCTCCTTTCTCTTTCACGTTATCTTCCAATAGGAGATTTAATTACTGAATAAAAACTCGTGAAAGACTATCAATAGTTTTACGTTATATTCCTTCATGGCATATCATTGTAAATTGTTATATATATTGCATGCTATATCTCAGCATTAAAAGTTCAGATAAACCATATAAGTTGCACTAAACTAGGCTTATTGAAAACAATTTCGACTATCATTAATTTTACGTCATATCCCTTCATGGCATATCATTGTAAATTGTTTGATATATTTCATGCCATATCTTAGCATTGAAAGTTCCAATGAACCATTATAGTCCCACTAAACCAGGTTCATTGAAACCAATTAAGGCTATGATTAATTTTTCGCTAAATTCCTTCATGACATATCTGTCCAAGTTGTTTGATATATTCCATGCCATCATTAAGCATTGATAGTTCCAAACAACCATAATGTTTCCACTAAACCATGTCCCTGATATCGATTTCGACTATCATTAATTTAACATTATATTTATTCATGACATTTCATTCCATGTTGGCTGATATAATACATGTAATATTATAGCATTGAAAATACCAATGAACCAAAAAAGTTCCACTAAACCAGGTTCCTTGAAACCAATTTCGACTATCAATAATTTTATGTTAAATTCCTTCATGACATATCATCCCATGTTGTTATAAATATTGCATGCAATAATTTAGCATTAAAACATCCAATGACCCAAAATAGTTCGATTAAACTAGGTTTATTAAAAGAAATTTCGACTATCATGTATTTTACGTTATAATCCTTCATGATATATCATACCGAATTGTTTTTTATACTACTTGCCATATATTAGCATTGAAAATTCCAATGAACGATAATGGTTTAACTAAACCAGGTTCCATAAAACCAATTTCGACTATCCTTAATTTTACGTTATATTTATTCAAGTCATATCATTCCAAGTTGGTTGATATATTACATGCCGTATTTCAGCATTATAGTTTCAATGAACCTTAATGGTTCCATTAAACGAGGTTCCTGGCAACAAATTTCCTTATCATTAATTTTATGCTAAATTTCTTTATGACAAATCTTTCCTAGTTCGATATATTACATGTCATGTCTAAGCATTGCAAGTTCCAATGAACCATAATGTTTCCACCAGACCAGTTTCTTGAAACAAATTTCGAACATCGTTAATTTTACGTTATATTCCTTCATGACATATCTTTGCACGTTGTTTTTCTATATTACATGCCATATCTTAGCATTTAAAATTCCAATGAACCATAATGGTGACTCTAAACCAAGTTCATTGAATCCAATTCCGACTGTCATTAATTTTACGTTATAATATTTCATGACACACAATTCCAAGTTGTTTGATATATCACATGCCATTTTTTAGCATTAAATGTTCCAATAAACGATAATGGTTCCATTAACCCAGATTTCTGGAAACCAATTTATAATATCATTAACTTTAGGTAATATTTCATTATTACTAATCATACCAATATATTTTATATATTACGTGCCATATTTAAGCATTGAAAGTTCCAATGAACCATAATCATTCCAGTAAAACAGGTTTATTTAAACCAATTTCGACTATCATATTTTTACGTTATAATCCTTCCTGACATGTCATTCAAAATTGTTTAGTATATTACTTGCCATATCATTGCATTGAAAGTTACAATGAACTATAATGGTTTCACTAACACAGTTTCCTGGAAATATTCATTCATGACACACAATTCCAAGTTGTTTGATATATTACATCTCATATTTCAGCATTGAAAGTTTCAATGAACCATAATGGTTCAACTAAACCAGGTTACTTGAAACAAATTTCTACTATCATTAATTTAACGTTATATTCCTTAATAACATGTCATTCCAAGTTGATTGATATATTGCATGCAAAATTCTAGCATTGAAAGTTACAATGAACCATATTGATTCCACTAAACCAGGTTTCACTGAATCCAATTTCGACTGTCACTAATTTTACGTTATAATACTTTGTGATATATATTCCATATTGTTTGATATATTACCTGCCATATCTTTGCATTGAAAGTTCCAATGAACCGTCATGGTTCTCCTAAACGAGTTTCTTTGAAAACAATTTCGGCGATAATAATTTTACGTTATATTCATTCATGGCAGATCAATCCATTTGTTTGATATATTACTTGCCATATTTTAGCATAGAAAGTTACAATGATCCATAATGGTTCCACTGAACCAGTTTCCTTAAAGACAATTTCGGCCATATTAAGGAAACTGGTTCAGTGGAACCATCATGACAGATCATTTTCTGTTATCTTCATTCATGACAGATCTTTCTATGTTGTTTGATATCTTTTATGCCATGTGTGAGGTTCCTTGGGATAATTATAGAAATAAGTGGTAGAATGAATGAATAATTAATTATTTTTAAACGACTGCGCAAGTGGATTATACTTTCCATAAAGTGTTTATGATAATTTTAAAGTTTATCCCATTCACACAAACTAGATTCTTCCCGCTTAAAACAGGCCCGGCCAAGTGAGGAGAAAAATCAAAGTACTCGAGGCAGTGTTTTAACATATAAAATAAAATATTTATTTTGGAACAATCAACAATTGTATAAAACAGAATTTGTGGTAATAAGAAATAAAATTTAATCAATGATGTGTAAACCAATGTATCAATTGGATATCAATTTAAAGAATAAAAATCTTTAGAACAATTCAATTTGTAAAAGGAAAAACTTTGTATTTAATTGTATGAAACAGCTAATTTGTATCTCAGAAATAAATGATAGAGTATCAGAATTGCCTTATGATAATTGTAATAAATGTAAGTCTAATTCTTTAAGACAAGAATAGATTTTGGAAATTCAAACATTCAAATTTATAGATTTAAAAATATTTTCAAGCGACTTGTAAGTCTTAACTCTTTAATAATGATAATTAAAATATAGAAATATAGAATCACTGTTCTGTGAAACGTTTGTACTAAAAATAATTTAACAGTAAGGAAATTATTTCTTCTGACTGAACTTAACTTAGATACTCAAATTTCTAGCAACATTATAACTAATGGTAAGACTTAATGTAAGGTAACAAAATGATTAGCCTGATTCAATTAAAGCTTAAAGGGGGTGTTATAATAAAATCTCTTAAGAACTGAATTGTAACTTGAGTCTAAAATATAATTGTCTTTCCCACAAAAATTTTTTGAATAAGAATGTTCCATTCCCATTTTAGTGAATAGAAATTGTAATAAAGAAGAATATGAATAGTATGGCCACTGAGACATTAAATTGGAAATGAGCTTTTTACCGTGTCTTCTCAATCTGTCCGCTCTTGGATGGTACTCGCTCTCTGGCTCCGTCAAAACATCTGGAGGGGGTAGACTTCTCTTCAGAAGTGGCTGGTAGGCTTCTCTGCTAGGCTCCTTCCATGATGAAATTATGTACCGTTCGGGGCTGATTTTTCTCTCTCAAACTAATATTAACTTTCTTAACTATGAAATTGATGGAGCTGGTTCTCAGCTAGGTGGACTATACTTAAAAAACCTCGGCATCGAGCTAACTCAAAGAGTTACGTGGTGTGAACAGTATTTGAGAAACCAATTTCGAATATCAATAATTTTACCTTATATCCCCTCATTACATATCATTCCAAGTTGTTTGATATATTACATGCCATATCTTAGCATTGAAAGTTTCAGTGAACCATAACGGTTCCACTAAACCAGTATCTCTGAAAACAATTGCGGCCTTATTAATTTTACGCTATACTCAATCATAACATACCATTCCAAATTGTTTGATCTATTACTTGACATATCTTTGCATTGAAAGTTTCAATGAAACATAACGGTTCCACTAAACCGGTTTCTAGAAAACAATTTTCTCCAACTTAATTTTATGTTATATTCATTCATGACAGATCATTGCACTTTGTTTGATATATTATATGCCAAGTGTTAGATTGAAAGTTCCAATGAAAAATAAAGGTAGCACTAAAGCAGGTTATTGTAACCAGTTTCGACTCTCATTAACTTTACGTAGTATTCCTTCATGACATATCATACCAATATGTTTTATATATTACTTGCCATATTTCAGCATTGAATATTGTAATGTACTATTATCATTCCACTAAACTAGGTTCTTTTAAACCCCTTTTGACTGTCATTAATTATACGTTATATTCCTTCATCACATCCCATGCTAAGTTATTTGATACATTACATGCCATATCTTATGATTCAAAGTTCCAATGAAACATAATGGTTCCACTAAACCAGTTTTCTTGAAAACAATTTCGTCCATCTTAATTTTATGTTATATTCATTCATGACATATCATACAAATATGTTTTATATATTACATGTCATATTTCAGCATTGAAAGTTGCAATGTACTATTATGGTTCCACTAAACTAGGTTCTTTTAAACCAATTTCGACTAACATTAATTTACGTCATATTTATTCATTCCAAGTTGGTTGATACTACATATTGAAAATACTATAGCATTGAAAGTTACAATGAACAATATTGATTCCACTAAATCAGGTTCATTGAAAGCAATTTCGACTATCATTAATTTTAGGTTATAATTCTTTATGACATATCACTCTGAAATACTTTGATATATTACTTGCCATATTGAAGCATAGAAATTTCCAATGAACCGTAATGGTTTCATTAAACCAGGATCATTAAAACCAATTTCGACTATCATTAATTTTACGTTATATTCATTCATGACACCCATTCCAAGTTGTTTTATACAATACTCATTTCCAAAAAAGTTGGGACAGTGCAACATATAAGAAGAATTTCAACACATTTGTTTGGATTATTGTATTGCCGTTTATTTCAACGCATTACAATACATAAACGATAAATTAGGCATGGGATCACATATCTTATATGCTTAAAGAAAGATACAGGTGGTTTTCCTGTTTGGCACGTGCAACACACTCCCAAAAAAGTTGGGACAGCACGGCGTCACCTCTCCTCTTGATGACACACTGTAATCTTCTGGGCATCGATGACACCAATCTTTCTAACACCGTAACCGGAATTCTATCCCATTCCTGTTGGATATAGGTTTTCAGCTGTTCAACTGTCCGGGGTCGTCGCTGTCGTAGTTTTCGTTTAATAATGCGCCAAACGTTTTCTATAGGCGACAGATCCGGGCTGCACGGGGGCCAATCCAAAATACGAATGCGCTGCCGACGTAGCCATGCAGAAGTTATGCGCGCTGCATGCGGTCTGGCGTTGTCTTGTTGAAATATACACTGACGTCGTCCAAACAGGCGCCTCTTAGATGGCACTATAGCTTGTTTCAGGATCTGTATATACGCTTCAGCATTGACGGTGCCATTGCAGATGTGCAAGTCTCCCATTCCATGGCCACTAATACAGCCCCAGACCATGACAGACGGTGGTTTCTGTACCGAACGCCTGTAGCACGCGGGAATATCCTTTTCGTCTTTGGTCCGGAGTGTACGGCGTCCATTATTTCCGTAAACAATCGTAAAGGTTGATTCATCGGACCACAATATGTTCTTCCAGCGTGCTTGGGATCAATTGCGATGGGCTCGAGCCCATATCAGACGGCGACGTTGCTGTCGTTTGTTGATGTATGGCTTCCGTTGTGCACAGTATAACTTAGTTTGCATTTGTGGATGCACCGGCGTACAGTATTCAACGATATTGGCTTCCCGAAGAAATCGCGGGCCCACGTGGCTATGTCCGTAATCGCAGCATTCCTATGCGTGACGCAGTGACGTCGGAGGATCCGAAGAGCTCGAGCATTCAGAATAGGTTTTCTACCTTGGCCTTTCCGAACTGTGATCTCACCACTATCTCGGTAGCGCTTGATAATATTATGTACTGTAGATGATGACAGGTTAAATCTTCTGGCTATTGCACGCTGAGAAACGTTGTTTGTGAATTCTTGAATGATTCGAACACGAAGATCTTCGCTAACTGGCTTGCCTCGACTCATCGTTCCGAATAAGTTACCTGAACGACGGATGGCAACTGTTATTTATACGGAATGTAGTACGACGTCATCATTCTAGATTATTCCCGAACAATTCGAAAGGTTCCACTACTAACGGCGCTTTCTACAACGTATGTCCGTACTATTTTGGAACGTGTTGCAACACCCCCATTCAAAATGAACGTCCCAGCCACGATACAAAATGTTTTGGTGCACACAGTATATTTATGTCATTTCATAAACGTATCTGCTATTTTGTATTCGCGAGAAAGTTTTGTTACATCATCCCTTTTTGTTTTTTCTATATATTTTGCACTGCCCCAACTTTTTTGGAAATGAGTATTGTATATTATATGCCATATTTCAGCTTTGAAAGTTTCAATGAACAATAATGGTTCCACTAAACCAGTTTCTATAAAAAACAATTTCGTCCATCTTAAATTTACATCATATCTATTCATGACATGTCATTCCAAGTTGTTTGATATACTACTTGCTACATTTTAACATTGAAACAAATTTCCATTATATTTATTTTAACGTTAGATTTCTTTGTGACATATCATTCCAAGTTGTTTGATATGTTACATTCAGTAATTTAGCACTGAAATATTAAATGACCCATATTGATTCCACTAAAACAGGTTCCTTAAACCAATCATTATTTTACGTTTTATTCATTTTTGACACACTATTTCAAATTGTCTGATACATTACCTGCCTTATCATTGCATTGAAAGTTCCAATGAACCATAATGGTTCCACTAAACCAGTTTCATTTAAAACAATTTCGGCCATAATAAATTTTACGTTATATTCAGTCATGACAGGTCATTCCATTCGTTTTGACATATTACTTACCATATTTTAGCATAGAAAGTTTGGTTGAACCTTAATGGTTCCATTAAACCAAGTCACTTAAAACCAATTTCGACTATCAATTATTTTACATTATATTCATTCATGACACACCATTCCTAATTGTTTGATACACTACTTGCCATTTTTTAGCTCTGAAACAGATTTCGTTTATCATTAATTTCACGTTATATTTCTTCATGACATATCATTATAAGTTGTTTGATATATTACATGCCATCTTTCAGCATTGAAAGTTTCAATGAACCATTATGGTTCCACTAAACCAGTTTCTTCGAAAACAATTTCGTCCATCTTAATTTTTCATCATATCTATTCATGACATGTCATTCCAAATTGTTTGATATACTACTTGCTACATTTTAGCATTGAAACAAATTTCGATTATATTTATTTTAACGTTAGATTTCTTTATGACATATCATTCCAAGTTGTTTGCTATGTTACATTCAGTAATTTAGCACTGAAATATTCAATGACCCATAATGATTCCACTAAAACAGGTTTCTTGAAACGAATTTCGATCATCATGAATTTTAGGTTTTATTACTTCATGACATATCACTCCAAGTTGTTTGATATATTATATGCCATATCTTACTATTAAAGTTCCGATGAACCGAACTGGTTCCACTAAACCAGGTTCTTTGACACCAACTTCGACTATCATTAATTTACGTCATAATTATTCATGACATATCATTCCAATATTAAATGTTTGAATATTACATGCCATATTTCAGCATTCAAAGTTACCATGAACCTTAATGGTTCCACTAAACCAGGTTCCTTGAAACCAATTTAGGTTATCATTAATTATACCTTATATTCCTTCATGAAATTTCATTCTGAGTTTTTTGATATATTACTTTCCATATCTTTCTATTGAAATTTCCAATGAACCACAATGTTTCCATTAAAACAGTTTCCTTGATTACAATTTCGTCCATCTAATTTTTATGTTATAAACATTCATGACAGATCATTCTATGTTGTTTTAGATATTACATGCAATGTTTTAGCATAGAAACATTCCATGAAACTTAATGGTTCTAGTAAACCAGGTTTTTTGAAACCAATTTCTATTGTCAATTATTTTACGTTATATTCAATCATGACACACCCTTTCAAGGTGTTTGATATATTTCATGCCATATCTTCGTATTTTAAGTTTCAATGAACGGTAATGGTTCCACTAAACCAGTTTCTAGAAAACAATTTCGTCCATCCTAATTTTATATTATATTCATTCATGACAGATCATTGCATGTTGATATATTAAATGCCATAAAGTTTCGATGAACCAAACTGGTTCCAATAAACCAGGTTCTTTGACACCAATTTCGTATTCATATCTCAAGCTTTGGAATTAGGATAAAGTAACTAAAACAAATACTTGAAGTCTACGCAACACTGGTTACACCTTCAAGTGCGTTGTTAGAAAATTAAGAATATAAAAAGGAAATTACTTAATGCTGTAGAAGACTTTAAATTTCAGAATGGATTTGCGACAACCTTATAGTTTTATTATAAATTATAGAAAGTGTTAAACAAATACATGATATAAAAACTTTCTATCAACTGCAATAAACTCAAGCAGTAGTGAATAATGCTATAAATGCATCAAATTGCAATAACTTCATTCTAAAAAAGGTTATGCACTGCAGATGGAGAATAAAACTTATATCAATAGCCATCTCACAATTAAAGTGCTAGATTAAGCTAATGTATTCATACATGTCCACAAATCTAAAGCAATAATCTATAGTCATCAAAACAGGACATATAAATTGTGCAAATTCAAAATATAGCATTTGAACAATAATTCCTTTAAAAGGGGATAATAATCAAATGTTTATTATGGCCCCCTTTCTTTTGTCTTTTTTTTGGGCGTAACCGTATGTACTTATGTATGTGCTTATGTCAGTGCCATAACTTTTGAAAGGATTGACCTAGAGGCTGGAAATTTTGTATACGCGTAAGCCCTATACAAATGACAGTGCAAAAAATATAGCGGGTTGTCTGGCCTGGCCCGGGTCCCCTTAGAGCCCACTTGTATGAGTTTCATAATTCCTTTTTACCTTTTGAAAGGATTGACCTAAAAGATGTTACGTGTTCACATAATAAAAATTGAGAATATTTTATTTATTTTTATTCCACATCACAAATATATAAGAAGTTTTTAATAGATGTAATCAATTTAAGGCCTTAATAACTTAATAATATTGTAAATAACTTAGAAAATGTATATCAGTGTGTAAATGACATTTTCAACTTTAAAAGATACTTGAAAAGAAGATTAAAACTATAAACCTAAATATTTAAGACTATTAAGCAAGCTTGTTCCATTTTAAAATGACGTTGAAATATTTTATTTCAACAACTGAATCCTAATGCTTATGTAATATTGTTTGTTGCAAGAAGCATGCTTCATGCAGCATGCACTACCTCTTCCTTTGTTTGTCATGAGCCGGACATGTAACTCAGGGATTGTTGAGATTTCTCTTATATGTGAGTGACCAAAAATATTACTCAATGCATGATGAGCCTAAAAGCTAACAATATTGTCTTCTAGCCACATCGGTTGCCATGTATAGCCACTACACCTGATGGAAAACTACAGTAGCCATGTATAGCCACTTAATAATGTAAGGCATATTCTAAACCTACACAAAATATAAAATGAAAGGAATTTATTCCTATAAAATTGCAAAAGAAACGTGCTCCAAGAACAGTAAAAATAATTAACAAACTAATACTGTTCAAGGGAAGACTTTAAAGGTCAATACCAGACAGCCAGACAGCCAAAAAAAATATTAAAAAACATTCAAATTATATTTCATGGCCAAAGGGAAGAATAGAAAAATAGAAAGTATAGCATTTTTTCGCAGGTTGCCTGTCCTAATTATATGACTGACTCATAATAAAAGCTTTTAGCACACTACCCTAAGCATGGTTTGTACATAGCCCAAGTTCATTTCACAAGATGAATGACTATATAAGCCTTGATAAGAAGAGAATTAACTTGTTTGAAGACAATCTATAGATCCCAATTTTAGGTATTTGAGAATGTAAAGTAACACTATCTCACCAAAGAAACACATCAGTAAAGTGGCACAAGTTGAATCTGAATCAAAATTCTATAGGGATAATGTCCATCTCAGCAGCAGTTATGAAAATGACTAAGTCAAACGGTGACTTAGAAAAAAAACTAGCTGTAGTTTTCCATCTAATATTTTTGTTCACTCACATATAAGAGAAATCTCAACAATCCCTGAGTATCATGTCCGGCTCATGACAAACAAAGGAAGAGATACTGCATGCTGCATGAAGGATGCTTCTTGCAACAAACAATATTATAGAAGCATTAGGATTCAATTGTTGAAATAAAATATTTCAACGCCATTGTTAAAATGGAACAAGCTTGCTTAATAGTATTAAATATTTAGGTTTATAGTTTTAACCTTCTTTTCAAGTATATTTAAAGTTGAAAATGTTATTTACAAACTAATATACATTTTCTAAGTTATTTACAATATTATTAAGTTATTAAGGCCTTAAATTGATTACATTTATTAAAAACTTCTTATACATTTGTGATGTGGAATAAAAATAAATAAAGAATTCTCAATTTTTATTATGTGAACACGTTACACCTTTAGGTCAATCCTTTCAGAAGATAAAAAGGAACTATGAAACTCATACAAGTGGGCCCTAAGGGGACCCGGACCAGGCTAGACAACCCGCTATATTTTTCGCACTGTCCTTTGTATAGGGCTTACGCGTATACAAAATTTCAAGCCTCTAGGTCAATTCTTTCAAAAGTTATGGCACTGACATACACACATACATAAGTACATACAGTTACGCCCAAAAAAAGACAAAAGAAAGGGGGCCATAATATTTGGAAGACTGTAAAAACCCAAAAAATCTTAACTCATTATATACTTCTCAAAAAAACGCTACAGACAAATCTGTGGATTAGCCCTCCAACGAGAACTAAAATTCGATTATTTATTTAATTGGTAAGAACCAAAATAACAGCTCCAGAAATACAAAATTTAACCCACAAAGAAGATTCAAAATCAAACAAGGAACTACGCAATCTTTACGTCATTCTGAGACCGATCCCAATGATAGCCTTAAATAAGTCAGTTCGGTGAAGTGCACCATAAGAAAAACGAAAACGTGAGAACTAAAGAGTGTAACTAAACCCAGCAGAAATCCGTACCTAACAAACTTCGAATAACAAACGATTATCCCCGAGTTGGGTTCAGGAAAACGTTCACAAAATAATAAGTTTCGAAGTAAAGTTTAATTCTTAATTAACAAAAATAATAATTCTCTATCCAAAGGAGTCGGCATTGCTTCACTGGCCATTCCAAATCGCCTAGCTTAACAAACGTCCGTGAGTAAAACAGGTCCATCTAACGGGATAAATCCTTTAATAAAAAACTAACGAAGGCAAATACAGCAAACCACAAAAAAGTTTAAAGTGCAGAATTAATTTTTTTCTAAACAACATTAAAAAGAAAAATTAATTTTAAATCCTAAAGTAATCAGCAATTGCTTAATTGGCAAATTAAAAATAACCACTAGTGATCAATTAAACTCTATTATTTAATATGTAAAATTCGGGCCAAACAAACGGCAGGGTCCATAGTGATGCGCGTTCACTTGAAGTCCATTCCTCGAAACCACCGACCAGACAGCTAGCTTCCATCCTTGAGCTCTTAAAGGGCAAATGACACAAAAAATATCGCTATCGAGATAATAAATAATCAGAGAGAATGTAACATAAAAAAGAAGACAACAGGTTTTTCTGGAAATTTTTTAAGAAAGAGGCAACGCATAAGCGAAATGAGGTCCCTTCCATTCAAAAACATGACATCATCATTAGTCGACCAAATTTAGGGCTTATTATTGGTAGAAATAGGATTAACAATGGTCGACTAGTGATGATGTAACAATGTATAACTTTCCGTCTTGGTGGAGTTGGCCTGTGAATCGCCCCACAGCCTGTAAATCTCGTCAGCCACGGTTGCCAAACCTGACGTCATAAGCAACGCTATTGCGGAAGTTTTTGGCTAAATTCAAAATGAATTTATATCATCGGAAGTGGTTTTAAATTATTATTTCTTTATTAAAAATTTCAGTAAAAAAATAACAAAATTGATATTTAACTTTAGGAAATTATTCAAAACTATATGAAATCAACTTCCGATTTGGTGTCATTTGCCAAAGGGCAGGGTGAACGCCGAGGTGGGCACAGCAAATCAACTGCCGCAACTTTCTGGGTATTGGCTACGCCGTTTCTCGGGAATTCCCTCCGCCGGGTCAAGTCCTGGAATCATCGTTGGTTCTCGGCCACGAACTGAACGTTAGACATCAAGGAACCACGAAGGCGGAGAAGGGAGGCTCAGCAAGCCCACATGGCAGAAGCCGCCGATGTGCTCGGGCTGGTCTCCAAACCAATCTGCCTGATAAGGTAAATTTTTTACCGAGAATGATAATCCAACAATTCAAATCGCTCCCTACTACAGCACACCATGTAGGCCGAGATGCACGCTCGCTTGCCGCCACTGTTAACACGCATGGCCCTAAGCAATACTAATACAAATAGTCATAAAAGGCTCAATTCAATAATGTATTAACAATAGTTTCAACGTTCCAAAATTACAGATTAAATCAAATTACAAAAACTAAGCAAAAATGATTAGTTGCTACAAAACGTCATCACCAAACTAAGTACAGCAATAAATACAAAACTAATACATACCGTTTTCAAATAAAAACCATTCTAAAGAGAAAACTTTTAAATGAGCTTAATAGAATCCAAAGAAAATAATTTTTCTTTCTAAGCCCAAGCTTAAGCGTTACAATACATACATATATGTGTACCGTCGTTAATACGGTTTCATTGTAATACATATGATGCTAAAGGGATCCTAAAAAGGGATTATTAAAGAACCTCCTTGCCGGACACGTGCCAATGAATTCTAACGACGACGTCTACAGCCATTTCGCCGAGGACGACTTCTGAAGACCAAGTAAAATTGTCTCTTTATTCTGTTTTGAGGGCTCTGCATTCGTTTGAAACACTGAAATTGATAACTTAATTATTGAATGTGGAGTCGAACACCAATGCAAGAACGCCGACGTTAAACTGGAAAGAAAAGAAAAACGCTGCCTGGAGACACTAAATGTTTACCTGAAAGTAAAATAAAACAAATCACAGTTAGAAAACAATTAAGAATCTGGAAACAAAGGGGATCTGATCAAAACTTGGTATGAGAAAGGAAATCTTTCCAGAAATTAATGTTTGTGAACTTAAAAACGAATAAGGTCACGTTGTATTTAATTTCTGAAACTTAGAAGGAAAAAGACCAAAAAATTATCATTGAGAGCCCTCGTAGACTTGATAACAATTCTGTTTATCCGATTATTGCTTAGTTTTAACCGTGAGATATAAGACAATTTTTTTAGTGAATGCCGTTACAATATGAAAATGCTAAAATTTCTCTCGAAGGAAATCTTCCGGTTTGAAAAACGTAGTTGACTTTTATCCAAGTAATTTGTGTCGCGGGTGGGTGCCCCCACTCACTTAACCCGTGTCCTTATTATTGATCGGCCTCGGTAGCTCAGTGGCTACGTGATCGCCTCTGATGCCCAAGGACGCCGGTTCGACCCCGGCCGAGGACGATGAGGATTTTTTCAGGGGGAAAATCCTGAGATCACGCACTTCCTTCGGAAGGGAAGTAAAGCCGTTGGTCCCGTGTAGTCGTTTGCTGGCTGCACGTTAAAGAACCGTTGCGAGGCAAAATTTGTGGCCATTATAACGCCGTCATGAAATGACCATGGCAGTTGAAAAGGACGTTAATACCAAACAAACCAAACCAAACTAACCTTATCATTGTATGAATGAATCAGTTATTTGAGCTTCCCCCTCCCCCCAC
>JAHWFO010017241.1:196249-206772 GCA_023313115.1 Rhysida immarginata
GTCCAAGGTTGTGATGCATTGACACAGACTACCATACATTTATAGAGACAAAATATCCTTTAATTACGTTCTGCATCAAAATAATACAAGAAGACTATAACTTAACTAAAAACAACCAGAATACGACCGCAACATAGGTGTCATCGCTGACAAACTCCATGAGAGGCCCCTCAATACTCAACACATTAAATTATATGCATCTGATCACCATCATACATTATGCCAAAACTACTACTAAAACAAGTTTAACCGTTTATAACTTAAAGACTGTGTCCCTATAAGGAAGGAGGAGACAGCACTGGGCACCAATCTCAGCACGGAACTATACTCCTAAGGGGCGTAGTCTGTTGCTGTCTACAGCAGGTTGCATACCACAGCATTTACTACACAAGCTTACTGGGTAAATGGCGCTGCCTTTCAGAAGCTAAAACAACCAGCGTCCCAGATGACACTGCGTGATTCCTTTTTAATGGAGAGTGAGGGAACACGAGGGGGAATCACCAAAACCCTGCAAGGAGACGCGCATTTACCTGGGGCGCGTTCCTCGACATTGTCAAAAAACGAGACGATCTGGCGTCAGAGACATTGTCATTCGTCTTCGATACTCGCTGGCTGAAGTTGGTGAAGTTGTAACGATTAAACGTCATTATTACATCTGCATCGTTGATAGCATTGTTGAATCTGCAAACGAAGACAACGGTGGTCCGTTCGTCGTGAAAACGAACGCATGAATCTTCCAACTGATTTTATCGTTTTTTATTAAGCAAAGGCCCTTTACAGGACCACATTTCTATTCGAAAGAGATTGTCGAAATAAAAAGTTAATCTAAAACATAAAAATGCCTGCAGCAATTATTCATATTTTGCTTCTTTACAGTATTTAGACTGTAAAATATTTATGGAAGGACAACGTATAAAAGTAATAACTTTTAATAAAACTTTATTAACCTCAACAAAAATTAGTTTCTGAATTGCACATATTCATTTATAGTTTTCATAAATTGAAGTTATGAAATACCTTCCAGTTTTTAAGTTCTATTGTTTTGTTTTTGTTGGGTTTTTTTATTCCTTCTGCCAGTTTTTTATAGATAATTTTTGTTGAGTTAATAAAGTTGTATTACTAATTACACTGTCCAACAACATAAAAATTACTGAACAGAGAAGCACTGTTTCTAAGTTAATTTCTTGCGTAGATAAAAAATGACGCTCATTTTTGCTTATCAGGTCTCAATTTTTCGTAAATCGGGAGTGAAATTTTTATGTTTTTATGTAAATTTGACACTTACACGCAAGTTTCAAAATTACTTAATATATTTTAAATAAATATTTTATTTTCAGCTACATATAATACTTAAATAAAATAAAATGCCTAGAGAACTTGTAAAAACAATCCTGATAATTTTTGTTTTATTTTTGGATGTGTAATCACAAAGGGTTTTAAGCGAAAAATATCGTCAAAATTACGTCAAAAAACTTTATAATCTATATTTCGAAATTGAAGTGGGAGATCAAGATAATGGTTTCGAAACTATAGTGTTTGGTCTAAAATGCCTTAATTTACAGAAATTCTAAAATTTTTGTATGCGATTTACAAAAAATTGAGACCCGATGGAGAAAAACGGTTTGCAGAATCAGTGCATCCAAATTACCAAAAGTCAACTACTCTTTGCCTAGTAATTTTTTGAAAGTTAAAAATTGTTAGACAGTGTTATTATAAAATATTTAACCAAGCAAACTGTCACAAAGCCAATATAAATATATTAGATTTAGTGATTCAATTATTTCAAGAAATAAATTCCGAAAGTGTTCTGTGTGAAATAAAATAAGGTGATAATGTGTATTGATATATGAATTTTATTTAACAAATTTATTTCATGTACCCTATATATTTTATGCAGCTTTTTGCAACTGCATTTTTTATTTTTCAGAATGCAACTTACAGAATTAAAAATGTATTTTGCAGAATTAAAAAATCTAATTTGCAAAAAAATAAAAAATGTATATTCCGACATTAAAATTCAGGTTGTAAAATACAATTTTTTGCGACTTCTTAAATGGATTCCTCAAATTTAAAAATGCTGTTTGCAAATTAATAATGCATTTTGCAGAACTAAAAAATGCATTTTTTAAAATAATTTTGCCAATTAAAAAATGTAGGTTTTGACATTAAACTTCAGCTTGTGAATTAGCTTTTTACGAATTCTTAAATGGATTTTCCAAAATAAAAAAAATGCAGTTTACAGAATTAAAAATGCAGCTTACGAAACAAAACTTATTTTCCTTAATAAAAAGACCTACTTGCGGAATTTTCAAATCTTAAGATTGAAGGGGGGAATTGTGAATAGAAAGAATAAGAAATTCGGAGGAATAATTCTTACCCCATTTTCTTAAATTCCACTTTATGATCGCAGTTTTTACCCTGTTGTTTACCCTCAATTTTATCTCTAACAATTAGTCCCAAGTTTTAACTCATTTTTATTTCCAAAGCAAAATAATACCCGTTTTTTTTGGCCCCATTTGTTATCTTCTACTATTTAACCTCGCTTTTTATCATAATTTTTATCTCTCACTATTAATCCCACATTTTATTTCTGTGTTCATTTCTATCTCCTTTTTTATTTCCAATTTATATTCCATTCATTTAAGGAAATTGGCCTATTAAAGCAGAATTAAAAATGGGATAAAAAAGGGAATAAAGTAGAAGCTGAAAGTGGAGCTTAAAAAGTCGAGGATAAGTAACATCAAAAGGCGGGGATAAAAAATGAGTAAGAAGTATCCTTCCCAATTTTTTATTCTTTTTATCCACTTTTTACCTCCCTTTTAATAGCTCATTTTTGCTGAACTGAATTTGGAAAGTGATTTTTTTTTTTAATTCCGCAAATTTTTTTTCGCAAATTACATTATTAAGCGGCGGAAGAATGAAGCTACTTACTGATTGTTTTCACAATGTCCATCCGTCCATCCGTCCGTCCGTTCCCTTCATTTATTATTTCCGCATTTTTTAAGTTAAAAGGTTGAAATTCGGAATGTAGCTTATTATGGGCATGTGCACCTACATTATTTAGTTTGGTTTTGATTAGCCCACTGGGGTCGGAGTTTCGGGGGCGTAAATTAGAGGGGACCAAAAGGTATACGCGTATTTATGCATATAAAGGAGTCAAATTCGGTACACATTTTTGTTTGTATGTAGATTCCTGTAAGCAAGATCAACATTACTATGTAGTTTGGACGAAATTGTCCCAATGGGACGGGAATTGTGGTGGTGGCAGTTACTTTGTCTTTACAACTACAGCAACATATGCCATATATCATTCGATCAGAAATTATGAGAAACAAAAGAAGGTAGAGCTCTTTTACACTTTCTAAATACTATGTTCAAAAAAATTAATTTTTCGATTTAAAAAATTGGGGAGGGGGGTTAAGAAGTGAGATAAAAGGGTAAAAATAGATGATCTCACGGCTTCCGCTATTCTTCTATTGGCGGTTTCGATAACAAAACAACGCGTCACAGGAAATCACGTGACCAATCCTACGAGAGCCCTTCCTATACCTCGCCCAACAAGAGAAAAACAGGGGGTGTCACAGGAAGTTTCAGATTAGCCAATCAGAGAAAGGGGGCCTCATGCGCTTACTCACTTCTGTCTCATGTCTCATTGAAGAAGCGCTTTATAATATTACAGCAGAAACTTTAATATTATTCAGTTGCTTTGCTTTAATTATAATTAAAATAATTGTACACTTCATAAAATTGTCTTTTAACTCAATTTTATATATATCGTTTACTTATTTTAAGGTAATAACGTGCAGTCTGTTTAACCATCATTTTGTTTAAATATTTATACATTCTAATGACATGTTTTTTGTTTTTTTTAAAAGAATTATAAGGTTTATTAAAGATGCTATCTTATTTTTTATTTTTTTAATAAAATACAGTTTTATGATACGTTTTCCATTACAGTTAACGATATCTCTTTCGTTTATTTGCTGGCCATGAGAATGGCCTTTGAATGTATAGTCTTGAATTATATCTAAATTCAGGCTAAGGAGATTGTGGTAGAACGTTAATGTCATTCCACTCTTCTTCTTCTTCACTGTTGCTGTCTTCTCCATTAACATGAGTTATTAAAGGCTCCACTTGATCTTCAATCAAACAGTCCGTTTCCCAATATCGTTCTTCCACACTCAAAACGTGTTCTATCGCTTTTCTCCAATTTTCAGGAGTTACAGTATCAATTGCCGTTCTCGTTAGTTTTTCAACATCAGCAATCTTGAAAGTTGTATTCTTCTTCCGTATATATTCTTTTACCTGTGCCCAAATAAGTTCAATGGGATTGAGATCACAGTGATAAGGAGGTAGTCTTATCACTAAATGGCCGACATCGCTAGCCAGTTCATCTATAACATAGCGCTTTGCTGTTTTGTGTTGTTTGATAACATCGTACAGCTCACCTTTTGACATTTTTGCTTCGGTAGGTATTCCTCGTAGGGCCAACCACTCTATCATATCCGATTTCCTTGTATTGCTGCACGGCGCTTTGGCCTTCTCCACCGAGTGATATGGGGCATTATCCATGACGATTACTGAATTTTTCGGAATATTTGGCAGCAGTTTTGTTCTAAACCATTCATAAAAACAATCCCCATTCATTTCGTCATGGTAATCTGCGGATTTATTTTTTGACCGAAATAATAAACAGCAGTCGTTCACAAACCCTTTATCGCTTCCAGCATGCAAAAGAATGAGACGGGAGCCTTTACCCGTAGGAATGAAACGCCCGCGGTAGGGTTCCGAGCTCCCTGGTTGAGCACAGCTTTTCCCGTCGTGATGCCACTGTCTTTCACGGCCATGGTGTGCATTAGCCCACGTTTCATCCAGATATATGAAAGTACGTGTGGGGTCCCTGCGTAGCATTTGTACTTGCCTTAAAAAACGACGTCGTTGTGCGATAACATCTGTCCGCTCGATGTAAAATTGACGGTGGTTGATTTTGCCATACTTCATATGCAATTTATCATGCATAATGGTGGCGAAGGAAGTTCTCGATCCGACGTAGTCAGTTTTTTCTCTAAATTTCTGGTACACATTTTTCAGAGTAGGATAATTACCTTCTGAGTGTTTTTCGGATACACATGCTCATGCAATCGAGAGGTCAAAGTCATCCAGATTCGTTGTTCGAGATTCCCTGGGCCTTTTCTTTCCAGGAGTCGAAAAGTGAGGAGAGGGGGTGGTAGCTTCGCATGAAGACGCTTCGTTTCCTTCTTGAACAATTGTTCGAACGCAAGAAAAAGAAACTTGCGTTGCCTTGGAAGTTTCTTCTATCAAGGCAGATGAGCTTTTAAAACACTGTTTTCCTTTTAAGTAGCAAAATACGTTCCACACAATCTCCCTAGCCTGGCTGTGAATAGTTTTAACTTGTTTGGTTGAAGAGCTGTTGCACGGCGACGCCATTACAAATTGACTTGTGTAGCCGCTGGAGGAGAGATCCCACAAAGCATTGCGGATGAGTGAGTAGTCGATATCAGACCGGAAACACGCCCTGTTTTTCTCTTGTTGGACGAGGTATAACTTCCGTTTCAGAGAGGATCAAAGGATTTAGTGCAGGGTAACTTCAGTGTAGTTTAACTACAAGTGTTTATACAATTATAGGCGATTTTTCTGTTTAAATTATGTCAATCACATATTTTAAAAGTTTAAACGGCGTAGCCAGCGAACGATATATGCAGAAATTAATGTTTGAAGGGCACGATTTGCCAGATCCCATGGATGATATGTTAGAAACGTTTTTCAAGAATGACGTGAATTCGTGGCCTACAGTAGCATCACTCGATCTGTACGGTTTCTTTGTGAAACGAATATGTTTCTATGCCAAGGAACAAATGAAGTACTGCTCTTCAATAGATGATTATAATTATCTTATACGTGGGAAAGTAAAACAAATCCTCGTGTATCGTGTCAAGAAGCTACAGGTGACTGAACTATTTAAGCCTTTTGATATATCGTGCTAACTTTAATACAGTTTTTACAGATTGGGTTCATAAAGTTTTACATGAATTTCATACATTTCTAAATAGATTTAATGCAATTTTAAAAGAATTTAATAAGATAAAATGAATTATATTTTAAGAAACTTGTGCGAGAAAAAAATAACGAAAGTACCCTGACGGTGTACGTTGAATGGTGGGCGTCCAGGCTGACATAAGTGGGCGTCCCTTAGCTGAAGTTCATCGTCACAGAACTTTCGTGATTTTTTTCTCGGGTAAATCTCCTAAAAATATAATTCTTTTTATCCTATTAAACTCATTTAAAATTGTATTAGATCCATATAGAAATGTATGAAACTTATATAAAATTGTATGATCACAATTTGTAAAACTGTGTTTAAATTAGCATGATAATTGAATAGGCTTAAATTGTTCACTCACCTGTAGCTCCTTGACATGATACATGAGGATTTCTTTTACTTTCCCACTTACAAAGTAATTACAATCATCTAATGAAGAGTATATAATTATATTCATCTATTTTTAGTTCATTTGTTGAATGATGAGCGGCCAGGCCGACATGAATGACCGCCCGTTAGCTGAAGTTCATCGTCACAAAACTTTCCTGATTCTTTCCTACATAAATTTCTTATAACATAATTTCGATATGATAAATCATTTACATATTAGGTATGTTACAATAATAAATTTACAGCAGAAACGCGACGGGGCTGATCGATGTCAGCTGGGCAAAATTAGGGGATGCTACAATGGACTTTTACCGATTTTAAATAAATATAATACGTTTCTTAGTTCAGTGTAAACGGGGTTTAATTATTAAATTAAGTAAAAAAAAATATTTTTATTTTAACTTTGTTTTCAGTCAATTTACCGTAAAATTTTTTATTTTAATTCAATTACAGAAAACAAGCTTGTAACATAAACAAGTAACGCAAACGTAACAACAGTAACACTTAACTGCTGTGTAATTAAACTAAAATAAATACAGTAATACTAAAAATATTTATTCTTCCGTATTTCTATACTGAGGAGGTAAAATTGTATTAAATTCATTTAAAAATTTATTAAAGCTATTTGATACAACACAAACTTCACTACAGAGTATTGTTTAGCATGGAAAAATGGTGACGCCGGAAGTGTGGCTGGGCTCCAGAAGCCAACAGATGTCGCTGACATGGAGCAAGGAAGGGAGGAGGCGAAACTAGAGTCTAAATTTCGTCCTTCCGGTTTGGCGCGCCCTCGCAGCAACGGTCCGAGAGTTCTTCGATGCGAAAATGAAGCGCTAAAATAGGAATGTTCGATACACTTAAGAGAAATAACGGAAAAGAGAATCGAGTCTTTCCTACATGTCACGGGCTTCATATGCCTTCAGGGATCAAAGACAGAAATTCGGCAATAATTGTTCACATCATTACAGAAAACTGCATTCGAATAGTGTCAATTTTATTTTAATGAGATGTTAGAAAGAAAATTAAGAATTGGAGTAATATGTGTGAGGTTCGTCCAAAATGCAACTTGTCAAAACAAGGTAAATAATGCTTTTAAAATTTATATTTTTTATGTTAAATTTGCAGGGTTTAATTTACGCAAAATTAGAACTTCAAAATCTGTTTAGTTTGTTTCGTGCTTAATATTTAAGGAACTATACTGTCATTATAAAGTTGCATTGCGAATAAATGTTTACTTGATAAGTTTGAATTTTTTCATAAACAGTTAAGGGAATTAAGTATAAAGAAGGGCTCTTTTACCTCAACAAAAGTAACAAAGAATATAACAAAGACAAAAACAACAGAAAAATACAACCTGGAAGCGCTTTTCGAGAGCAAACCGCTCATCATTCGGCAGGAACCAAGGAGAACACGTGGAAAACCCAAAGTGAACTGATTAGAAACCGACAATCGACAATCGAACAGTGTAGTGTATCGGTATTCGTGTGGAACTTGAAGCATAGCTTCCATAATCTCACCCTTCATAATCATATTCCAAGGGAAATACACTGAACTAGAAAAGAAGCCTGATGTACCCACAAAGGTCATCCAAAGTATGAAAGAAAATTGCCTCCTCTTGGTGGAGGAAAATTTGATTGACGATTGTCTGAAGTAGGAGTATATTACATAGTAAGCCACAGAAAAAACGAAAGAATTTATGAAACCCAGTAATCTGGGAAGATGACATTATCAATGTCATCAAAATTGACATCAAGGATATGTCTTGGATTACGATGCCTTTTTCTATGTAGAGAATGTTTTAGAATGCCAGAGACTAGATCATTTTCATGATTTGCCATAATAGGCAGCACGGTTTTCATGAGCTCTTGAACATATTTCCCGACATGGGTCATATCGAAGTCATTATGAATGGAGTAATTGCGAGCAATTCTCCTATCTAATTGTGCAATAGTCCTTAGGATTACTAAGACCACTGATTACTGATTAGAAACCGAAGAAAGCGGTTTATAGAGCGAGAGAAATACAAGGCAGTCCAATAATAGAAAAGAAATAAAAACAATATTATTGGTTGCCTAATTGAGACCACCACTGAATTAGAGGGGAATCACCAATAGGGCTTAAGTCGGAGTTTAATAACGTGTTGTTCTTGGATTTATGGATAGCCATACTCTCGAAAGCATCTAACAAGTGTTTTTTATTGATAGATTGTAACAGTTTTAAGTTGTCGATGGAAAAATCGTGACCCGCCTCTATTGAATGTTTGGCTAAGGCTGATTGACTGCATCTACCGAATCTTCTGTGGTCGAGGTGTTCCTTAAATCTGGTGAATAAACTGCGTTTGGTCTGACCTTTATAAAGCTTAGGACATTGTAAACAATGGATGACGTAGATGCCTGACTTTTGTAGATCTGGTACCTTATCTTTGGGGTTGCCCAGCAAGTTCTGTATTTGGTTGGGGTTGCTGAAAGAAAGAGAAATGTTATATTGTTTGAAAATTGAATTTAAATTTTTAATAAGTTGTTTATTGTAAGGAACGGATATGGTTCTATACTTATCTTTGATGGGATGTAGAGTGGTTATGTCTGACAGAAGTTTTTTGAACTTCCTCTTCCTCAAAAGATCGTCAATCATTTTCGAGTTGTACCCGTTTTTCTCGGCTATTTTTTTAATCAAATCAATCTCTTGTTTGAATGAAATATTGTTTAATGGGATATTGAGTGCCCTGTCCAACATGAAAATAAAAGCTGAAACTTTTTGGGTCCAAGGATGGCTTGAATCGATGGGAATGTAGTTTAGGTGATTGGGGGGTTTCCTATGAATATCAAAATGCAGGGAGTGATTATTCATAATTATCACTAAATCCAAAAACGCCAAAAAAGTTTTGACAAGTCAGGAAAGTAATATGGTCTTCCACAAGAAATCTTAACTAGTGAATCTGCAGATTCAAATTTTTATCAAATTAACACGGCCATTATTATCAATGTTTGAATTCATATATGAGAGTGAAATCTTCAATATCAAATTCTTTCACTATTTCCTATAAGCAATGGGTTAAAGAAAAATTGAATTATTTTTAATATCCAGTGTAAATTATTTTAATCTATGCTCAGATTTTGCTAAATTAGAACTTCAGTTGTTTTTGACTTTAAGCACATACTGAAAAGTAAAGTCTTAATATGGAGTTTAGGAAATTTGGAAAGAATGTTAATGAGAATTCTATTCAGAAATATTAGAAAGTTAATTTTTTTAGTGTTTCTATCCAAACCACCAATTAATAAAAAAGCATTGATTCCATTTGTTTGTATAATTCAATAAATGCAAAATATATTAAACACAAAACATACATAGAAACATAATTTGCTTGAAATCATTGTCAAAATAGTCTAAGCATGTTCGACCTATTTGTCTGTATCACAGAATTATTTACCTTAATAATTAAACTTTTTTTGCATATGTATTTTGCATTAATGTTTAGCAAATTATTTTCATTATTGACTAATTGGCTTAATTAATTATTGTGATTTGTTTACTATTTCATTAATGGTTTATCAAGGAATAGTGAAAAAATGCTATTGAATACAAATAAAAATTCAGTATTAATTCATGCTTGTCATATAGGTTAAGTACAGAATGATTATCACCCTGTATAATAATAACTAATTACATGAATTCATTATATAAAATAATTGAAATTGTTGAGATGTTACCACTGAAGTCATTATCAACACTCTTGGAGTAGAACATGCCCACATTTTTAATTTTTACTGTATATTTAACGTATAACTTCATTATTGTATTTACATTTGTTACATCTTATCCAAGCATGTTCTGATGTATTATTGATGTTTATATTAATTTTATATATGACCTTATTATTATTCTTTTTTAATTTACTTACCTTGAACGATACAAATATTTACCATTATGATATAATTACTATACGTCATATTAATATTTTATATTCTAGTATTATATGGAAGGTGAATATTACTTCATGTATTAAATATCTTATAACACTTACTTACTTACTTACTTTTCAAACCCGCTTATCCGTTAGGGTCGCGGGGGCAGC
>JAHWFO010017241.1:221772-246372 GCA_023313115.1 Rhysida immarginata
AAATGGAGGAATTGCGAACAATTCTCCGATCTTTTTGCGCAATAGTCCTAAGGGTAACGTTTTGGAACGTTTGCAGTTCTTTCCATCTAGTTTTACATATTGTGGCCCAGACGGGCATACCATAGGTCAAGATAGTCCGAACAATGACCTTATAGAGTAGGAGTTTATTATCAATGTTTAGAGCACTATTCCGGCCCAGCAGAACAATCAAGCTAAACTTGGCTCTCCTGGCCTTATTCAACGCATAAGTTGCGTGAGGAGTCCAGGTAAGTTTAGAATCAATAACAACACCAAGATATTTATAAGTTTCAACCCAGTCCAGTTTTTTGCCATATAGTGTTAGAGAATCTAATGATCTCTTTCTCTTCTTGGAGACAAACATCGCCTTGCATTTGTCTACATTCAATTTTAGCCTCCACTTGCTAAATCAGCTTTCACACTCCTTTAGAGCCTTCTGCAGCCGCGAGACTACTACGGCTGGTTGACGAGCACAGGTCAGTATAGCAGCGTCATCTGCGTAAAAAAAGAGCTTACATTTAGAAGGACTTGGAAAGTCTCGCATAAAATAATTGAATAATACTGGCCCCAGGACTGAACCCTGTGGGACACCAGCATTTACTTCATACATAGGAGATAGACTATCTCCAACTCTGGCCTGAAAGAACCGGTTGGAGAGAAACGAGTGTATCAGAGTAATTATGTCTTGAGGAAATCCATCCATAATCATTTTAAAAATAAGACCATCGTGCCAGACTTGGTCGAAGGCTTTGTGTACATCGAGAAAAACGACCCCACAGTACATAGAGAGATTAAGGGGCTCATTGATATCCGCTGCGAGCCTCCATGTTTGGAGTTGGCAGGAATGGTTTGAGCGAAAGCCAAATTGTTCATCGCGGATGAGATCGTTGGCATCACAGTGCTCATTGAATCTCTTGAGAATTGTTTTTTCCAGGATTTTGGAAATTGATGGTAACAAGCTGATGGGCCTGTAGCTAACAGGATTTGCAGGATTTTGTCCTGGCTTAGGAATGCTTAAGACAACTGATTGCTTCCAAGCATCCGGGAAGTAAGTGTTCTTCCAGCAGTCGTTAATCACTTTTGCAATATCTTGAATTGTATTTGGAGGTAAATTTTTCAAAGCAGTGTTCTTAATAGAGTCTTTACCTGGAGCTTTTCTCGTTTTTAAATTTTTAATGATGCTTAGGACTTCATTTACATCAATCCTATGTTTTGGGAATTCATTGCCGTGAATATTATAGAAGCCAGTTATGCAGGATTTTACTTTCTCGGACATATCAAGTCCTATTTGCCGACCATGAGTAGGCGTGACAAACTGTTCTGAAAGTGAGCTTGCAATAAGCTGCGCTTTATCATCATCATTCGTGATGAATTTGCCATTTTGGGCTAACAGAGGTGGGATATTAATGGCTTTCTTGTTTTGCAAGGCTCGAACCATGCACCACATAGAGTTATCGTGGGTCGACAGACTCTTAACTTTATCATTCCATCTGTCATTACGAAGTGCTTTTACCTCCTCGTGAACTCTTCTTGTGAGCCTATTATACTTGGTCTTAAGCCATGAATCACGAGTTCGGTACCACTGCCTTCTAACCTTATTCCTTTGCTCAATTAATTGTTTGATTTCTGGGGTGAGATCAAGGTGATCAGCTCGCTTCGACTCTAAGGGCGAAGCACTAGAGTCAATAGCTGCTTTTATACGTTCAGTAAGCCTTTTCACATTGGTATCTATGTCGCTCGTACTATGTACGTTATTTAGTGGGTCGTCATCATTTTTGAGAATTTCTCTAAAAAATTTCCGGTCTTGTTTGAGCCTCAGTTCTTCTTTGAGGTCAATGTTTACGTTATCAAAATTTAGTGCAACTGGTTTATGGTCTGAGGATAGATCATTGACAGTATAGATACTGAATGATTTGTAGAAGCCCTTCAACAACACAATATCAAGTACATCACTTGAAGGAGAATGATCACAATAATATGTATCATCCACAGGGCCTACTGCAATAATATCAGATAGCCATACAAAAGGACACCGTTTTGGTTATGGTATCTTGAATTCCAGTGCGAGTGCTTAGCGTTCAGGTCTCCCGCCATAATAACGGGAATATTCCCGGAAAACAGCTCGTCGAGCTCGTTGGCATCGAATTTATGCTTGGGCGCATTATATAGAGCCACTAGTTTCACTTCTCCCAGTGTGGCATCAGTAATGATAGCAGAGGCAGCTTCCATTCCCATATAGTCTCGGGTTGGTTCCTCCCGATGATGAATGCCTTTCTTAATAATAATTGCTGACCCACCTGACGGGGACTTTACTGTAGTGGGAAGAATTCTGTCTTTACGATAGACACAGTAACCAGGTAGCCTGAAGTCGCGGTCTGGCCTTAAGTGTGTCTCACATAGAAATGCTATATCTATATCCCATTGGGTTAGGAAGTTGTAAAACTCAATACGCCTCCGGGGGATCCCCCCTGGCGTTCCATATTACGCAACGAAGTTTACCTCGATTTGTAATAGAATAACATCGATCAGCCATACTGTCAGTGTTTATTCGTAAGTATTCCACTCATCAGTGGCATTTTCTTGCCCAGTTCGTTTAAGAAATTGCATACACTGCCAATTTGTTTATACATTTCTTGAAAATCATTCACGTTAATGCTCTTATCTTGTTTGGAGACCATTGAGGCATAGGAAATCTCCGGGGACACTTTAGCACTTTGTACTCTCCTGACTTGCGGATATTTAGGACATTTTGTGTAACTGGAGGTGTGTTGTCCATTACATCGAATACATTTTGGGGGATCTTGTCCTTTTACATTTGGGCAGTCTTTTGACTGATGATCTTTAGCGCATTTGTTACAACGTGCCTGTTGAATAAAATCAGGCCGTGTTTATAATAGTAACTAACCAATCCTGAAGAAAAAAGGAACAGCTAAAGTGTTCATTGGACGGTTCTTTTGATGAGCCATCGGATTAGCGAAGTATCGCTAATCGGCCCCATATCTTGATTTAGAATCGATGTTTTCTTAACTCGATGAATAGCAATGCTTTCGAATGGGTCCAAGAGTTGTCTTTTGTTTATTGCGTGTAACAGTTTAACATTGGTAATGGGAAAATCGTGGCCGGTGTCGATGGAGTGTTTGGCTACAGCTGATTGATTAATTCTTCCAAATTTTCTATGTGCCAAATGTTCCTTGTATCTTGTGCCGATATTCCCTAACCGTCTGACCTCGGTAGACTTTATCACATTGGCCACACTTTATTTCATAAATTCCAGCATGAAGTAAATCCTGTATTTTATCCTTAGGGTTGGGTAGTAAGTCCTTAGTCTTGTTCGGGTTGTTGAAGCACAGGGAGAAGTTGAAGGCCTTGAACAACGAGTTCAGTCTTTTTACCAGTTGCTTGTTGTGGGGGACTAAAATCCTGTTCTCCTTGTTCTTTTGGGTGCTAAAGGTGGTGATGTCACTGATGAATTTTTTGTATTTCCTTTTTCGTAGTAAGTCCGTAATCGTGCGTTCATTGTAGCCATTATTGGTCGCAATCTTTTTGATTAGCTTGATTTCTTCATGGAACCTATGCCTGTTTAGGGGGATGTTGAGGGCCCTATCCAGCATGGCGATGAATGTAGCCATCTTTTGGTTCCAAGGGTGGCTGGATGCGATCGGAATGTAATTAAGTCCATTCGACGGTTTTCTATAGATATCGAATTCCAATCGGTTTTCACCCCTAATAATGGTGACGTCGAGGAAGGGTAGTCTTCTGTCTTTATCCAACTCCGAAGTGAACTGTATGGAGGGATAGAAACTGTTAATGTGTGTTAGAAAATCATTAATACTACATTTGTTGGTGTCAAAAATGGTGAAAATATCATCAACATATCGGTACCAACAATCGGGGAAATAAAAGTTAGAAGTCCTGAGAATGTCTTCGAAGCTTTTCAAAAATACCTCCGCCAAGATGGGGCTGAGGCATGAGCCCATAGGATATAATCTCTTTAGCATTTAGGATAATTATTTAAGTCATCTAATTTTATTACATTTTGCCCAAGGTATTTGATCTTTACTTTATTTATGTTTTCATATCAATAAATTCTTATTATTTATTAAATTACATTAGTCCGCCTTATCTCAATATCAACTCCATTGTGTACTCTTATCATTAACCTAATTTCCATATACATAATTTGACATGTTTCGTATACATAATTTCATCCCAGCCTGTTGTTATCTAAAGGAAGTGAATTTCTTTACTTTTGCAGTGCCTATTGTTTTAGCGCAGTGCATCAAAATTGTGTTAGTGTTTTGGTGTATCAGGTGAGATTCAAACGTACTTCGTGGTGTGGAGTGTTCTGCAATATATTGTGTGCTTCTTTTGTTTTGTTTTTTGTGAAAGGCGGTGCAAAGCCTATGCGAAGTATCTTAGCTCAGTGTATAAGCTACGAGTGCTATGTTTGTTCTTGGTGCCATTCTTTACCAGAACATCAATATGGCAAAGAAGAAAGAGAGTTCAGAACAAGATAAACTAGAGAGTCAAATTTTAAAAGGTCTAGCCAAAACACGAAATGAAAGATATATACATCTTTTTATCCAGTGTTCTTGTACACTAGTCAATCAGTTGGAATCCTTTACAGAAAGGGAAACTGCATAATTTTTCTATCGAAAAATGGAAGGAAAAAATTCTGTGACCGTGGTTCGAACAAGGAACCTCGACTATCATGGCCGATGCCTCTACCAGTTGGACTATTGCAGAACCCAGGTCGCAGAATTTTTCCTCCAGTCTATATTTATGTATTTACTTGTGACTTCATTAAACTTTCTGATGATTGGATAGGAGAAATTCTCGATCTGCGAGCTTACCGCCCATTGGGCTTTCAACCTTTGATAACTTGGTTGTCTACAAGACAACTTGTGGCAGCATGGCTATCCGGGTGTCTGCATCTTGTTTGGAGGTCATCTCCAGGCTATATTTATTTATTTCCTTGGGGAAAAACTGCATTTTTATAAAGCAGCGTTTCCAGATTAGTGGCAACATTTTTTGCACTAATTACAGTAAACAGCCTTGATGTTTACATGCAGCGAGCAAGCGAATTATTGGAAGACAAAAATTCAACCAACCGGCAAATCGACCAACTCAAGATAAGAAAAATTGAAATTTTAGTGTTTGCCAACCAGTAAGCTGTGACACCATTTGGATAAAGGCTTTGGATGTTAATGAGTAAGATAACCAAATAACAAAGGGCAAGATCGATATTAAAGAAACACAAGCTAAAAAATAGCTGTACCACTGGATAATGAGCTAAAAGATGCTATAACAGAAAAAACCATTAATGCTAAGTGAAACAGTAATAAGTAAGAATGCTGCTATAGAGAAATAGTAAAAACTCACTACACGAAATGTCCTTTTACTAAAACAACATCGGAGACTCTTTCTTTGTGGACCAGGCCTTGTTTTACAGGAAAGCAAAAACAAAGTTACAATTGGTACTCCCAAGAGTCCAGTCAGTGGTTGACGTAGCATTTAAATTGATGCATGAAAATCCCACAGCTGGTCATCCATGTGTCGCTAAAACATTCAGAAAGATTAAAGAGATTTACTATTGGCAATATACTGACCGGGACATAAGCAAGCAGTTGAAGTATGTGAAGCTTGATAGAAAAACAAAGTCCTGAGGCAGCACCTGTTTGCAGAGTCAAAGGCATTAGAAGCACTGCCACATGGTTGGAGCACCATGTGCCTCGATTTTGTCATATTACTACCTAAAATGGAACAGGGGTGGGACACCAAGTTACTGGTAGCAGACAAGCTTACCAAATGGGTAAGTCTGTTGCCATGAAGTCGACCACATCGGCAGAAGGAACTGCGAAACTGCTGACAGAGCAGATCTTCAAAATTCACGGCTTTCCATCGGTAATAATATCTGATCAGGATGCCCGCTTCCCCTCGGAGCTGTGGTGAAGCATCTTCAAACGGTTGGGTACCATGCTAAAACTGGTGTCAGCATGGTATCCCAAATTGACGGCCAGTTGGAAAGAACCAGCCAAAACGTTATACAAATTTTTCGAAATTACTTGAACGTCGAAAAATCGGACTGTGATAGCTATCTACCCACAACAGGGATAGCTATAAACAGTGCCATGTCCAAATCCTTTACCAAATCCATAGCTTTACTCCATACATGCTGGATCTAGGATGAAACATCGTTATACCTTCTACATTGAATAAATGCGCAACTCCAGATCCAAAAATGCTGGCGCTTGTCCAACAGTTATCCAAAATATTACATGTTGCACAGAAAAAACTAAGAACAACCAATAGACGGTACTCCAAAGGCTACAACCAGCGACATATTAAGTGGATCTTAAAATAAGAGAAAAGGTACTAGCTTAAGCTTCCCGTTTACTCCCAGGCAAACGCATGGGGCATAAGTTATTCCCACGCTACATGGGATCATCTAAGATATAACAAATCATTAATAAGATGGACTGTTAAATTAGATATACCAGCAAAGTGGAAGTGCTGGAATAAAGTAATGCATTGCTCGTTTTTAAAAAGCATACCTAGAAAAGCAGCAAAGGATAAGGCCGGGTCCCATCCATGATCCCAAGTTTAAAGACGTATATAAAGTCCAAATGCCCTTGCCCCTTGCCAAAACGACAGCGTGCATCGTAAGCAACTTCCAGCGCGGGGCCGCTATAACGAATGCTCCGTGTATACTGCTCATAAACTAAGAAGCTGGAACGATTCTTTGATTGTGAGCCATATCATGCAAGCAAACTCTCAAGTGTTCTACTCGTCTAGCTTAGCAAAAAGCGTTTTCTCTGAACTCTCTTCTTATCAAATAAGCTATGCATCCCGTATTCAAGGACTGTGGTGCTTTGAACCTGCTCTGGACATTTCCAGCGAGATGGGACTTGCATTTCCAGTTTCATAACTTAATTTTCATTGAACGTATAATTTAATTTTGGCGAATCTGGAACTGGTAAAACTCGATGTAGATTCCGTCGCCAAACAATATAGGCAGCGCAAGGAAAGCGTTAATTTTACTTATACATGTGCTCAATCCTTCAAAGCAATTTTAAGTTTTCTTCAGTAACAAGCTCGTCAAGACGTTTTCATATAACCCCTTATCTTCATGTGAATATTGCTCCGTTAAGTACTTCCACGCATATGTCATTGTACGTGTGTGTTTGTATGTGCTGTACTTAAAGCTTGTTACATCGACAAGTTACTCAATGACAATGTACTCATTTATAATACAATACACTTTACTATTTTCCTGGATAGTGCTTCGATTTTTGCAATCATCTTGGGATTCAATCAATCAAATTAGTGCTAAAATTCGAATACTCCCATTTCTCTGAACAATACTCGGTCTTTTCTTCACTGATATTACGAATTACTATGTATCCTTTGAGCGACTATTAAAGACATAATAAAGGCGTTTTATGTCGTAAATTGTCGCTAGAGAACTACTGGCGCCCGTGAATACTCAAACCACTGACAGAGGAAGTTGCCATCTTATATAGAAACTTTCTGCTCTGTTCAAGGGTTCCAAACACACAAACTTTCTCCAATCGTCTGAACATTTGTTTGGAAGCTGAAGGGGAAACGCGTGTATCTCTTTGCTTCTTCGAAAGAGTCTGATCTATCTATATGGTTTGTTATACCCAATTCCTGCTCAATCTCCCTGGCAATGATGTGGAAAAATATGGCAAATATAACTTTCTTGAAAGAACTATTCCTCCTTTCATGATCTTTTGTGTCTGTGTGCTCTACAATTCCAACAAACGGAATGGGATTATTTACACTCTGCTCTCGATGTCTTGAAGCAGAATTTAGGCATAGTCTATCAGTCACCGTTTCCTCAGTTGGCACGCTTTCATCGTCGACGACCGCCTGAGAACGCAACACTTGCGAAGCTTGTCAATAGTTAGTTAGTTCTCCATTATATCCAGAAATTGTTCATTTTCAAAGATTTTCAAGAAAATGTTAAATTCTAAAAACTATTACTACAATGGAATGCTCGAACAGCAGGGTTTCTATGCTTTGCCCGGGAAAATTCCAGTTATAGAAGAAGTTAAATTATAACAAATATTGGTTTTCAGTTGTTCTGCTATTTCCTATTGTTGACGAATCTCCCGTTATTCAGATGTTATTGACGCCTGGATAATATTTTGTTTTCTCTGACCAATACGCATTGTTTTCTGCATTGGCATTTCGGTAGATATGATTTAACATGTATCTTTCTAACGATTATGAAATTGCACAATACAGTGTGCTTGTTGATTTGAAGAGTCAAGTTGATATACGCTTTGTTATCAGTGTTGTCATAAACTGTCCTTATATACCCAACCCAACCCGCTGTCGCGTCTAGAAGGTTTCCAAACACCCAGATCGTATGAAAATTTGTTAGGGTGCTGAAGACAGAACAATTGTTTTTGTGTGCTCTACAATCACAACAATCTCATTGGGGTTATTTACTACTTGGTATTCAGTTGTTGCAATTGCACTCTGCTGCAGATGTTTTGAAGCCAAAATTGGGCATTCGTCACTTTATGTGATCTAGCAGTTGCCATTACTTTTGGGCCGCCTGAGAACTTCGATGAGTACTTGATCACTCACGACTTGTTCATTTTCTCAATAGCCTGGCCATTCTCTTTCATCTCCAGTTAGTGCTCATTTTTAATGATTTCCAAGAAAATGTTAAGTAACAATTCTTAACAACAACCTTGTGCCTGATACCCGCGGTAATCACGCAAAGTAATCACTGATTACCACGCAAATAGAACCATCAATATAAACTTAGTGATAACAGCATGTCTCATTCTTTTGACGTCATCGGTCGTTGCAAATTCTCTCTGTACCGTCTGGTGTAATTTTTCGAAGCATTGTCTTTCACCTGTATTTTGATGCTTAATAAAGAATTCTGTATGATAATTACCAAAAGGATATGCGTGATGGAAAATGCATAATTCATGGTTTTTCATTAAATAATAAAATTTAGTGTAGTCACCGATTACAGCGCACCTGGCGATACAGTGGGACACAATCACGTGACCTGTTTTCATTTACTCCATAAGGACGTCATCATTTGTCGTATTTGTGGTATTACTTTAGTTTAGAAAATAACTTCAATACGCGTTATCTATCTATGTACATAGTATAAATCTAAGTCGCTTCCCCGGTGTATGTGCTCGATAACCTTAAGAACTACTGCATCGATTTTTATGAAACAAGTTTTGTTTGTTAGGGGATTTATGTAGAAACTTTGTAGGCTAGGTATTAATTCATAAAAATTGGTTTTATATTAAATTATTTACGTTAATTGCTCTCAAAATGCGTCAACATGGCTGCTCATCATATGGTGATCGGCGATCGAAACGCTTAGTGCCATCTCTTGAGCAAACAAACAAACATAAGCTAATTCTACTTCATCTTAATAGCTGAGTAAATTTGCAAGAACATTGTTTCTCACGTGGCCAACTGTATGTTGCCTGTTCTAGAGTTAGCGATCCTAGAAATTTATACATTTGCAGTAAAGATGCAACAACATTAAATGTCGTTTATAAGTAAGTACTCAAGACTTAGGTGTAGTCCAAAACCTTCCATTAATGTTTCGACATTAAATAAAGGTTTTTTAAAATTTACCTATACTGTAACTCCACAACTTAATATTTCAATAAACTAATTCAATAAAAAAATAAAAAATATATAACACAAAAAAATTCAAAAGAACTCAATGAAATACGTACTATTTTTGCGATAGGCTGCCATGCTTTTTTCTCCTCTAACAGCTGTGTAAACAGAAACCATGCGAAGCGAAACCGAACGTTTCGCATACGATAAGGTTATTACAAATGTACAAAATGGTGAAGGAAATCTATTCTTTTTAGATGCTCCTGGAGGCACAGGAAAATCTTTTTTAACAAACTTAATACTATGCAAAATTAGAAGTTTCAATAAGATAGCTATTGCCGTTGCATCTTCAGGAATAGCAGCAACATTGTTACTGGGGGACGAACTGCACACTCCACTTTTAAACTTCCCCTCACAATTATACCAGGGAACACTCCTTTCTGCCAAATAAAAAACAAAGTGTTACTGCAAAATTACTTCGTCAATCTTCCTTGATAGTTTGGGATGAAGCTACTATGGCAAATAAGGTTGTTGTTGAAGCTTTGCATCGCACTCTGAAAGATCTTAGAAACTCCAATCAAATAATGGGTGGCTTGACATTTTTATTCGCAGGTCACTTTCATCAAACTCTACCAGTTATAACAAAAAGTACAGTTGCTGACGAAGTAAATGCTTGCTTTAAAAAGTCTTTTATTTGGGAGCATGTTATTCACCTTTCACTCACTAAAAACATGAGGGTCCTTTTAAATAATGATCAACAGGCAGATGCATTTTCTACAAAATTGTTGAAAATTGTTTGTGGCAGTGAACCAGAAGTAAATGGTAGGATAAAACTTGATTCTTCATTGTGCAATTATGTCGAATCACTGGATTCTTTGATTGAAAAATTTTACCCCGATATTTCTAATATTCAGTCCAAGTCTTTAGGATGGTTCCAAGAGAGGACTATATTAACACCACGTAACGATTCTGCTAACCTAATAAACTTAAAAATAATGAACAAAGTTGAAGGAAATGTAAAACAGTATTGTTCCATCAACACAGTTTTACAAACTGAAAATGCAGTACATTACCCTGTGGAATTTTTAAACTCATTACAACCTACTGTCTTTTCATTCAACTGGTTATCGATTTCATTTATTACAACTTAAATGTTACTTAGAAATTTAAATCCTCCAACACTTTGTAATGGAACAAGGTTAATTGTGAAATCACTAAAAGATTATGTGATAGAAGGTTCAATTATTACTGGAAGTGGTCTTGGTGAAACAGTTTTAATTCCAAGAGTCCCTTTAATACCTACAGACTTACCTTTTCAGTTCAAACGCATTCAATTTCCAGTTAAACTTTGCTTTGCCATAACAATTAACAAATCTCAAGGCCAAACATTGAAAGTAGCTGGAGTAAATTTGCAAGAAGATTGTTTCTCACATGGCCAACTGTATGTTGCCTGTTCTAGAGTTAGCGACCCTAGAAATTTATACATTTGCAGTAAATATGCAACAACATTAAATGTCGTTTATAAGGAAGTACTCAATACTTAGGTGTAGTCCAAAAACTTCCATTAATTTTTTTGACATTAAATAAATGTTTTTTAAAATTTACCTATACTGTATTTTTATTTCATGATTTAAAAAGCCCAGACAACGCCGGGCGCGGGTTTGCTAGTTGCTAATAATTTTATATAAAGTTTTTACTATAAACAAAGATTTTTCAATGCCAAGAAAGTAGAATAAATGGGTATTTTTATTAGAAACTGCTTCCATTTATTTGATAGCAAAAACACTCTTGCATTGAAACATTTTTTAATAAAAATTTGAAATATACTTGAGAAATTTAATTTGCGTATGTGTCTCTGTGTGTAAATATATTACATAAGTCTAAAGTGACAATTACTATCAAGTTAATGTTTGAAACAAATAGTTTTGGAAATACGAAAATATGTTAAGTTGTTGGTGGATTGGTATAGAAATTATTCACGCTTTTTTGTAAAAGTAGATTTTTTCCTCATATTCAGAATAAAATAATGAAATGCAGTTTATTATATTCAATTCTTACAGCAGTTTTGGATAGCGTGGAAGCTGAAGTAGCGTTGAGCAGCAGGATGCCCTGAGAGACGGATTCTACCTATTAAGTGTTAAATAATAATATTTAATAATTTAAAATTAAATAAGTAAATCAAAATATTTTATTATTTGATTAATTACTTTATTTATTGTATTCCAGGGTTTTTTTGTCTCGTCCACTTACTAAATGTTGGAACTTCATTTACAAAGACTATCTTAATAGCACTGTATATTTTTCAAGCGGAAATTCTCGTTGGGTAAGACTTGATCGTCTCGTCCTCTGCTTATTCTCCAATACTTGGGTGGTGGGGGTGGCGGTCAAGGTGGGACAAGCTTCTGGCTGCGCATGACCGCAGTATGATTTTGCGATTCAGAGCAGAAGAGAAGGAAGTGAAGTAGGGGATGGCACCCCGCTAAACATAGCCTTTCATTCTAAAATTACTTCTGCATCGATGTACTAACGGTTCTCTCAGATGGAGCTTTATCAACTAATTACAACTGGCCGCTGCTGCTATAATAACAGTGCTCTAAGCCACCTGTTGAAGTCTCTTTTTTTCTCCACGACCCCTCTCGAGCATCTACCCTCCTCGCGCCTTCGCCGCTCCCGGCATACCGTACACGCCAGGTGTTCACAGACCGTGTTTTTCTCTTTGCCGAACCAGAGGACAATGTCTTCTTCGTGTGGGGAGACAGCAGATGTATTTGCTAGAGCTGCAATCGTAGCTTCTCAAGGAGGAGGAGGGCATCACAGTGACGAGGAAGACGATGATGATAGTGATGACGATGATGCACAAGCAATGCCGCATAGGGGGGGGGGGGGATAAAGGTACCTAGAGGGAAGAATAGAAATGCTAATTGAGCTTTGTCATCTGGACAAGAGAATAAACAGTCCCCCGTCCAAATGATAAGAGCGCATAGACGAATTCGAAGAATTTGTTTAAAAAAAAATTTTCTCAGTAAATTTCCTTTTTAAAAATATTTTCGAGGATATATTTAAAAAACTAACGACAATATAATTTCTACACATACGCGCGCACCTCATTTTTCTTTTTATTTAAAAAATTTCAGCCGCCCCCTCTTCTCCAAGTCCTTGTTAATTGAGATTAAAATAAAATTTCTTTCAAAAAGCATCGGCAACATTAAAAAATATCTTTCGTAGGTATTATAGAGCATTAACTGTCTTTCATTTTCAAAGGTATGTCTTTGTTTCTCTTATGTTTTGTTATATAATATTTAAAACAAATTCATTTACTGTGCACGAAGAAGCAGACATGAAATGTGTTAATTCTTTCTTCTTTATGCTTAACTTTTTTTTTAATAACGTACAACTCATGATGGATGGAAAGTCATGAAGTATACGGTTTAAATAAGTGAAATATGTTATATATATCATCATTTAATAAAGTAGACATAAACCCTCCATTTTAAATCTGTTATAATAATATATTAAGATAGAAATAGAAAACTTAAACCTGCATAGAAGACAGTGTGTGAAAATTTATTTTTAAGTTATGGCAAATTACTGAAATATTATTTTGTTGTAAAAAATCAAACAACTTGAACGGGTTTTTTTCAATTAATAAACATATAGTTAGCACTTTTAAGAAAAAATAAACTGAAAAATTTATAATGTATATGAAAATAGCAATCTTCATATAAATCATTCGAAGAGAAAGCTATTATTGTTTAAAAATTGATTTGTAGTCGGTGCATGCATGAGGATTTGTATTAATAAATGGCCAAGAGCAGGAGGGTTACTATGCAATGATGTGCTTTGTAAGAAAACGATATAATCTGCGAGGGGGAGAGACCCTCAACACGAGCCGAAAAAATTTGCTGAGGTTTCAAAGTTGACACAGGTGTCTTTTATTGATTCGCATCGTGAGAGAGAGAGAGTAACTGAATTTCTAACGTGTTACTAACAGAACGTCGATGAGAATGAACACGCTTGAGTTCACTGGCAAGGCAAGGTCAACCTCAGAAATTAGCAATGATGAAGTTCAAAATTCCAGCATCAAAGGAAAGCACAGATTTTTTGTTATGAACTGTATTTAATTTAGCTTATTAGACCTTTGCTTTAAAGGGGCACCGAATTATCTTAGAATAGAAGAAAATATAATTAAAAACATAACGTAGACCTTTTTCGTGTGTTGTCATTTCTGAGCGGAAGTCGTTCGTCAGCCATGTGCTAGCATCGGCTGTTCGTATCTAATGCGAGTAGTGGAATCAATTGCGTTGTGAAAAACTGAAGTTTTTGCTGCATTGTCAAATGTAGTAAACGAAACGAACAATAAGGGGATAAAGAATTCTTCAACATTCTCAAAATTATTACTTATCTGTCTGCACTAGTCCGTTTAGACAGCAGGTGCACTCCAATTTCGCTCATAGGAATGTTGTCTTTTCGTCTTACTTTGCTCTTTATTTATTCCTGCGATGTATCTTTTCTTTGTAGTTTTAAGAAGATCTATATAGACGTAAAACCAAGCAGGCTTTTTAGTAAGAAAGGATCAATATTTTTCTTCTTATATAATTTGAAATATTTTTATATTATGCTATTCAAAAGGTTAGTTATGAAACGCGAGTAGAATTCGATGCATGCACTTATATGTATATCTGATTAAAAATTCATGTAGACCTAAGATATAAATTAAAATAATATTGCATAACCTTTTAAATAAGGAAGCTTATTTAAATAAACCATTAAGGAATGACATAACCAAGTAACAAGAGGCTAAACTAATCGGTGGCACATAAACTATTTGAAACATAATTCCATAATATTTGAATTGCTTTTGAAAACCTTAAAGTAGGTTCCATTAATTCATGGCATGTTGTTACTTGTTTGATATGTTTTACATGCCCTATCTTAGCATTGAAAATTTTCAGTGGTACAATCGTGATATCATTAGCACAGGTGCCCCAGAATAAATATCGACTATCATCGAACTTTGTAATTATTCTTATATATTCGATCATAGTATGTCGTTACAAGTTGATTCGTATATTGCATGGCATATTTTAACATTGAAATTTTTCAATGGTACTATAATGATATCATTTGAATATGTACTACTGAATCAAATTCAACCATTTTCGAACCTTGTAATTATTCTTATATGTTCGTTCATAGTAGGTCGTTCTGAAGCGTTTGATAAATTATATGACATATCTTAGCAGTGAAAATTTCCAACGGTATAGTGGTGTCATTACAACGGGTAGCCCTGAATAAATATGGGCCTTCTTGGAACTTTGTAATTATTCTTATATATTCGCTCATGACAGGTCGTTCCGAGTCGTTTGTTATATTACATGCCATATCTTAGCAATGAAAATATCCAGTGGTACAATAGCAGTATCATTAGCACACGTACCCTTGAATAAATAAAGACCATCTTCGAACTTTGTAATTAATCTTATTCGTGTATGTGTTTATAACTCGCTTCCGAGTCGTTAGATATATTACATGCCATATCTTAGAGGTCAAAATTTCCAGTGGTACAATAGTGGTATCATAAGCACTTTTACAGATATAATATTCATGAATAGATATCGACCATCTTCGAACTTTGTAATTACTGTCATACAGAATGTTTCAAAATGAATGTAGGGGTTTTGAGGCTTCGTAATATTACATTTAACCAAGTGTTATAAATAATACATCAAATGAAAGACCAATTCAAACAGTTTTGTTGCTACACCTGTGCTCATGCTCTGTCTTCCGTTAGAGAGCAACTCTATCGTGATGCGATAAAACTATGGCTGTTTCCTCAATTGGAAGAAGCTAAACCAGACAACTCTATTTGGCAGCAAGATGGTGCACCGCCTCACTGGCATAACTCCGTACACGATTGGTTTAACTTCGTTCTACCCGAATGCTGCATTGGCCGCAAGGGGCCGAATGACAGAGCTTGTTTCGCATGGCCTCCACGATCATCCGATCGGAAGCCGTGCAATTTATACCTTGGGGGTTCATAAAGGATAACGTATATGTACCTGCACTACCAGCTGACCTACCCGACCTAAGAAACAGGATTGAAGCAGTTGTTGCAACAATTACCCCAGACACACTGGTCAAGGTTTGGGAAGAACTCGTCTATCGACTCCATGTGTGCAGTGTGACGAACAATGTTCATACTGAACACTTGTAGGAAAAAATGTTTGAGTTGCTCTTTCATTTGACGTATTATTTATAACTGTAAGTTAAATGTAATAAATACTACGAAGCCTCAAAACTCCGGTATTCATTTTGAAACATCCTGTATATCCGTTCATAGCATGTCGTTACAAGTTGTTTGTTATATTACATGGCAAATCTTAACATTGAAATTATTAAATGGTACTATAATGGTGTCTTGTACCACTGAATCAAATTCAGCCTTCTTCGAACTGTGAAATTATTCTCATATATTCTATTATTTTATCATTTCGAATTGTTTGATGTACTATTTGCTATATTTTATCATTGAAAATTTAAGAATGTGTCATATGGGTTGGCCAGCATGATCTCCGAATATGAATTCCATTGAGCATGTAGGTGTGAAAACGTAGAGTCATGGACAAAAAAAAAACGCTCCCTCACTCAATACTGCTATATTTTAAATGAGCGATTACTATTTTTGCCACTAGATGTCTGAGATCGTTTAGTTCAGTCAGAAAATTATCTAAATTTTGAATCAATAAAATCATACTATCCTATTTTCTTCTATATTTTTCTGAAACATTTTAAAGTTAACAGTACCAAAGCAATAAATATTGTTCACAATCATTATCCAAAAGTCAATGGAGAAGAAATATTAAATCTAAATTTTATCATTAAGATTGCTGTGTGGTACACTTGTAATCAAAATACAGCAGAAAAACTGACATGCTAATCGATATCAGACCCCTAGTGGCAAAAGTAGTAAACGCTCATTTAAAAATATAGCAGCACAGAGTGAGGGAGCGTTTTTTTTTTGTTCATGACTGTACATAATAACATTTAATTCGCTCTTATTTTATCATTTCATTTAGTTTGATGTTCTACTTGCTATATCACATCATTGAAAATTTTTGAGGGTGTCAAAAGAATACTATTAGTGCACGTGCCTATGTAACGATTACGACCATATTCAAAATGGTTCACGCGCGGAACCATATTTTTCGATTCGCAAAAACGGTAATTAATAATAACGTTATAATCGCTTACAGCTTGTCGTTACGATTTGTTTAATATATTACTTACTATAAACAGGGTGTTTCAAAATTACACCACCAAACTTGGCAAAACATTAGAGAGGATCAATATGAACATCTTTTGTTAATAACGTTTTATTCTAAAATGACTGTGCAGTCAGCTACAGTACAAAGATTCCACTGCTTCATCCTGCTTATTCGGAGCCCCATTAGCAAAAAGACAATATTGCTTAATGTTTTGAATAACATTAATTTACCCACCACAGAATAATGGTTCATTCCTTGTAATCCATACAATCAGACACATGGTTAGTACAAAAAGCAATTGTAAAGTTTAGTTGTCAACTGGAGCCATTGCAAGCACAGCATGCAGACGTACTCAAATGAAGAATTGGCTGACATGCATTTCGTGTATGGAGAGCTGCAGTTAGACTGTACCAGGAAAGATACCCCACCAGACGTGTGCATCACTATTAGACATTCGCAAATCTGCATCGGCGACTTCGTAAAACAGGATTTTTCTCCAGGAACATGTTTAACGCAGGACAACCACGTAACAGGAACGTAGCGCTACAGGCCGAGATTCTGCAACAATTTGCTGATAACCCAACAACAATTGTACGTGCAGTAGCGCACAACTGGGTGGTGTGAGCAACACTTATGTTTGGAGAGTTGTGCACGAGAATTTGCTGTATCCGTTCCACCGGCAAAAGGTCCAATCATTGAAGATAACTGACTACCCTCTTCGTGGAGCATTTGCAACGTGGTACTTAGCACAAAATCACATGGACCCTACATTCACATCACGTATATTATTCACAGATGAAGCCATGTTTACACGAGAGGGAATGTTTAATTCACACAATGCACACTTGTGTGCCCATGAGAATCCACACGCACGTTTTTTCCGTGCATATCAACAGCGCTACAGTATTAACGTTTAGTGTGGAATTGTGCATGAACAATTGATTGGCCCATACATGATGCCCACTTCCTTAACTGGGCATACGTACAACATGTTTCTTCAGCATGTGTTACCAGAACTTTTGGAAGGCATGCCACTGACAGTTCGCCGAGACATGTGGTACCAGCATCAGGGTGAACCACCCCATTTCTCCCGGAAGTGTGTGATTACCTTGATGCAAGATTTCCAAACAATTGGATCGGTCGTGGAGGTCCTATTAACTGGCCACCCAGGTCACCTGACCTCACATTTCTGGACTACTTCCTCTGGAAACATATGAAAAGTGTGGTGTACGTAACTCCTGTTGAGTTACAGGAAGATCTTGTGGCACGTGTGGTGGCTGCTGCAGCGATGGTAAACGAGATGCCTGGAGTGTTTCAGCCCATCAACCGTTCCATGTTATGTTGATGTGAGACTTGCATTAAAACAGGTGGTCGACATTTCCAGCACATTATGTAGTAATAAGACATTACTGACTTGTCTAATTAATGTTCTTTGTAATGATGTGATTAAACGTGTTAAAGGTTAACAGTGTTTCCGTTCATGTTAATTAACTGAATCCACGTACTGCAGTTGACTGCAGAATCATTTTAGAATAAAACGTTATTAACAAAAGATGTTCAAATTGATTTCCTCTAACGTTTTGCCAAGTTTGGTGGCGTAATTTTGAAACACCCTGTATATTAAAGGTGGGGTCATAAAGTTACCATTTGTGCACCTGCCACTAAACCGATTTGACTATATTTGCCATTGGTTCGTATCATGAACCATATTAATTGCTTGACGAAAATAGATTCAAAAACCTTTCATAGCCTTTGAAGAGTAATAGTTACGGTCAGACAGACGGACACGTTTCCCGAAACTAATAGCATAAAACACCTTTCCGTACTTAGTAAGGGCAAAAACAAAGTTGCGTAGCGAAAATTCTTGAATCACTAGCATCAAAGGAAGAACTGGACACACAGTATTCGTTTTTATACAATGATCAATTTATTTCTGGTTAGTGTACTGTTATGTTGTTCTAAGGTTGGAAGAGGTTCTGTGTTCTGATATTAAGACATATCGACAAGATGAAGTAATCCCCGTTTAGGTTCGGAAGGCAAGCATGCGAGTTGGAGATATAGGAAGGTTTTTCAAGTCGTCTTTCAAGGGTAGCCTACTCATTCATTATTTTTAGCAAATTATGTACAGCAAATTTATGACTGAAAGTTTTGTTCAAATTGTTCTATCTTTATGTAATCTACATTGCATGCTTAATCCACAGGGCCTGCTTAATCATGATGTACTACTGTAAGCAGTCTAGCAGCAGGGCAGCGTGCAACCCAATATAGCGTCATATGCAATGGATGCTATGCCACACTTACATTGGTGTAACTGCCCTATAGAATAATTTAACCTATGCAATCATTCTGAGAGTTAAGAAATCAAAAAGATCAAAGTTAAATAATACGAGTGAGTGATTTTTAACCCATAAGCAAGAACTGATCCAAGGAACATTAGTCGCATTTTAAAATACTTTAAATCATCACTTTCCTCATCTACCTTTCAGTTACGCCATTTTGAGGAAAGCTAAGGCAAAAAAGTTACTTTTACGGAAAGTGAATCAGTGCTCACTTTCTCGTCTGCTTGTTACTTTGCTCGCTTTTAGCTGTCAACTTCCGGCGTAAGCAGCGGCTATTTTTGAATCGTCGCGTGGCTCGTTCATTTGGGAAATTAACGCAGCTGAGGAATGTTTGGTTGCTCTATATTAAAATAATATTTTTACATACCCAGGAATTATGGAAGTCGGCTTCTGCGACAGCGAAGCGCCACTAGCCTATTCTTTAACGTGGGAACACAATTTTAAACGGTTCTCACCAAAATATTTTAATAGATATCACACACAAAAAAAACGTACCTGCATTCGAGTTTCTTCATTTGATTGGTCAATTTTTCATGCCCATACGATTAAACTCGATTATTTAGTAGGTGTCTGAAAATTTTTGGTATATTTTTAGTTCTTAACATTGATGTTTTTGGTGAGAAGTTCAACATTCGCATCGAAAAGAATTTTTTCCTCCTCAAAGAAAATGCGCCGCCAAAAACGTTGTTTATCACTCATTTTCTATCTATCGATACAGGGTGATTCAGAAAGGTAGATCAAGAATGAAATACCATGTACAGTTTATAGCGGGGAACAATATTTTTTTTATAAACATGGGTCCGGAAATGCATCATTACAGAGAAAATGCAACTTGTGCGAGGTAAGAATGGATGTGCATTACCCGGACGGCAATGGTAGAGTCCATGTAAATTAGGGTCTAAACACGTAAATTGTTCGTGTTCTCTCCTTTAAAAGAGAGGAAACGAAACATGTAACTCCATTGTCGTACACTGGAACGCTTGACTAATGTGGTTTGGTTTGGTTTTGTTTGGTTTTAACGTCCTTTTCAACTGCCATGGTCATTTCAGGATGGCGTTATAGGGGCCGCAAATTTTGCCTCGCAAGGGTTCTTTAACGTGCAGCCGGCAAACGACTATTGACTAATGTGGAGCTGGCGGACATGAATCTCGTCTACGGCGAAGCACAGGGTAATGCTACTGAAGCGGAAAGGATTTACCAACAGCGTTTTCCAGACCGTGATTCTCCGAACATCTCCACCAGAGTTCGCGAGAATCTCGTCCGCAGATAAAACACCTGCATCGAGGCTGAGGGTCGACATTTTGAACACCTACTCTATTGTCATTCCAACATCGTATAAGTTGCATTATCTCTGTAAGGATAAATTTCCGGACCCATGTCTATAGGAAAAATATTGTTCCCCGCTACAAACTGTGCATGATAATTCATTCTTGACCTACCTTTCTGAATCACCCTGTATATATAAAGAAGGTTTATGTATATATATACATCTTTGTATGTGGGTTTGTTTTTTATACAAATTTACAGTTTATTCCGATCCTAATGAAATTTTGCGTGCTTGACCTTCAAAGTATAAGGAAGGTCACTCTCTACCTCAGATTTCAAGAAAATACTAATTATTCATAAAAAAATCGATATTCATGGTTATGGCAGGGCATATTAATGAGAAATATCTCATCAACGACAATGCAAGGCAAAGTTTGTGCAATATAGATAAGTTTCAATTTGTAACAATGCATGGAATTCCTGTTATTCAGGCTTTTCTTAGAAAAGAGAGTTCTTAGTATTAACAATTTTTTGAAAATCTTCAAAAATGATTAGTCACTGGAGATAATGGAGAGATAGCAGACTATTGAGAAAGACTGGAAAGACAACAGAGAAAGCACTCCTTTAGCTCAGTGCTATATTGAGCAAATGGTAAACAAGTAATTAGAAGAATTGGCGACCACTAGACTACACAAACTGATGAATTGCCAAGTTTTGCTTCTAGACATCGAGAGAAGAGTGGGAATTAGAACAATATCAAGTGTACATCTAAAATATCATTACGTGAGTAAGAAATTACTTAGACTAGCAGTGGCATACGAGGAGAGGTCCATCCATTGTAAGTATTTAAAAAACCTTTTTTCAAATTTTCATTAAGAATTTTTACTGTATTATTTCTAAACGTTTTCAGGTGTTTATTTTTAAGATATTTCAAATTTTAATCAAAAAAAACAAAGAATGTCAGAGCCACGCAGGGGTTATCACGTAGGTTATTTGGTGGCACAGCAGATCCAAACATTAAAAAAAAAGCAAATTTTGACTATACACTGTGTGAATGTGAATATTTTAGAAACAGAGAAATCAATAATGCGATGATTGAACGTTCGTTTCCAAGAATTATTAATAATGAGAATAAAATGATGATGCAGTTACAGGATATAAATAAGCCACCGTCTATTGAGGAGGCAAAGAACGTAGACGTGTCTCCCTTGAGCTCCCTATCAACGTCTAGACGACTGGAAAAAAATTATGTGCCTGGAAAGGAAAGAGAAAAAAGGAGTATTGGTCAGAGAAACTGTGCAGCTAAAACAGAAAAATCTATACGGGTATTGGAAACATCTGAACAACAGGAGTTTCGAATAGAGATTTGAAGAGGGTATAAGAGCTTCGACGTCTAGGGCAAGAAAAACCTGGGTCAAAATTATCCAGTGATGTTCCCCGGTGGTGAGTATGGATATCATTTTAATCTGAGACAACTCAACAAGAGGTAAATAAAGTCCCGGTATATCACCTAGAATTTGTTTTTCGGATTTTTCTCTAATCGGATAATTCCTTCGTTCTGAGTTATTATTAACCAATTTGGAGTTATAATTTAACTTCTTGAGATTGTTCTGTTTACCTAGAAATGTAATTATCCCAAGCAACGCCGGGTCCTCTGCTAGTCTATATATATATACAGAACGATCTTTGTTTGTGGGTTTGTTTGTTTTTTATACAAATCTACAATTTTATTCTGATCTTTATAATATAGATAATTTTCAATTTGTAAAAATGTATATATTTCCTGTTATTGAGGATTTTCATAGAATTGAGAGTTCTCGGTACTTAATAAATTCTTGAAAATCTTTAAAAATGATCAGTAACTGAAGATAATGGAGAGTTAGCAGACTATACAGAAACAGTAAAAAGACGATCGAGGAAGCACTCCTTTAGCTTTGTGCTGTATTGAGCAAGTAAATAGAAGAATAGGCGACTGCTAGACCACACAAAGTGTTGTAAGGTAAAATTTTGCTTCAAGACATCGTGAGAAGAGTGGGAATTGCAACAACATCAAGTGTACATTTGAAGTGAGATTACGTGGCTAAGAAATTATTTAGACAGGCAGTAGGTGGCAATACAAGACAAGCAGTAGATATTATTTAGACAATAGACAACACAAGAACTAACAACCCCTTGGTGGCTGTTCAATATGAATTAAGGAACGTATGACTATATATATAAACCTAGTAGGTCAAAAAACATGCAAATTAACTATACGTGAAATATTACAAGTATATTATAATTGTGTTCACAATAAATGATCTCCGTATACACTTGTAAAGGAATAAACCCTTACTTGCAATACGCAGTATAAGGGGGAGATCGATAAGAAATTGGCTAATTAGAATCCTTTCATGAGAGCCTTATTACAATAGGTTTTTGCTTCCAACATGTATCATACAATACTATATGCGAAACCACCTCAACTAATAACGGTAGGTTATAATGGATGGGAAGCACTCGCTGCGTATATTAGAACCAGTAATAACTATAATTATGATAAATTTAAAATGTTAACCAGCAATACCAAATTGAGTTTCTATAAATAGGGTAACAACTTAAAATATTACCAGTCATGCTTTAAATTCTTAAAGTGAGAATAATAACTTAAAAACCCGGCTTAACTCCGTAATGTAAGCAATACAATTTCACAATGAAATAGCATTTATTTAGCTACTTCAAATTACCAACCCCATTACAGTCCACACGTCCACTGTATCTCAGAGCAAAATTCGCCGACTCAGCACCATTCTTCGGAGCTTTAAATTGGCTATGGAATACTGTCAAATAACGGGGGCAACACTACGAGCGAAAACCATTGCTTCGTCCACATGTAGAGCTATGCACCTTCCAAACCACCCTCTACCGACCACGGGAATACCAAAGAAGCTAACAAAGAGGAATTGTCTCTATACACAAAAAGTCTCTTCTATATATTTTATTCAGCTGAGGCTTGCAGTAACGAATACTCAGAGCCCGTTAACTTCTCTGCCTGCAAAATTTAGGGGACAACAACTACAAAAAAACACACGCTAGGCACTATCCAGCCTATCCAGGCTACTAACGAAACTGTCCGTCGGCCGCGTGTAAAGGATATTCCCTGTGCGCGGGCTAACATCTCTGTGCCTTACTTCGGTAAGCAGGAGCTTAACATGAGCCCATCATAAACTCCAATACAGCTACCAGCTGACATACGGTCCACTAAATATCGCCAAAAGGGTCCGGGAATACCATTGAGAAGCCATTCTCATCCGCATGGAGGAAATGCGACATTTCGCTATTGCTCTTCTGTCGAAGATATTTTCTTTCCACTCAAGAGCTTTCGGCTCTCCGGCCGTTTCTCCTGACGAACCCGCTTACTAGTACTCTGCTCCTGTCTACCCTGCCTCCTCATTTTCTGTCCTTCCGATAATTTCTTTATTCCACCTGTCTTCTGCGCTTCATTTTACCTAATCTTGAATTGTAAATATAATTTGTTTCACAACTTACAGACAGAGTTTCACTTTGCACCTTTTTTCGCATCCCTCCTATTTCCTTTGCTATTGCTTGTTTTTCCTACTAACACCTAAATTGTTTTAACTAATCTTGAAGCTTCCCAATTCTGTTTTTCTGTGTTAATTCTACAAGGGGATTGTTGCTTACCTCTTTTTGTGAATGATTAACATCCTTTTTATCAGGATATATCGGCATCCTGCTACTCGAGCTTTTCTTGCACGTAGCCCTTTTAGTTATGACACCACCAGCCTTCGCATTAATCTTTTCTACCTTTTGCCCTGTTTGGCACTGATTCCTTTTTCATGCCACCTTCTTCTTTTACACAATTAACTTCCTGTTAACAGTGTGACTGAGTAACTGCTCAATCCGTGCCATCCTATTATTAAGCCTAGCAATAGCCTCCAGCAATAAATGGCAATCACTACAACCCGTATTCTGGCAATTTTTCGTTTAGGCGCTCCCACTTGGATACTTTATCGCGCTACCACATTGAGACTTTATCCCCTCAAATTTGATTTGACGCCCTTTCATGACCTTGTCCATTT
>JAHWFO010017242.1:0-11844 GCA_023313115.1 Rhysida immarginata
TTAATACTTTTTAGCAATTTCATTTTCTGCAACATGAAACTTACTATCTCCCTCATAGGAAATGGTTGAAACCAACACATTTTGCTGCCAGATGTTCTGAGAAATTTGCATAGCAATATAACCCCCCAGAAAACAAAGTGGTTACATGCCAGTACACTCTTTGCTTGGAGATAACGGTCGAACATTGGAAGGTGCAGGCATTCTTGGAACGTTGTTGTTAGTGCTCTGACATTTCACGAAGGCATCTTGAAGCAGTAGAAGCTGCGAGAGCCATAACATTGCTCCAAACGTATCAATCATTTCAGACTGTGGCAAATGCCCTGAATGTGTCCTCTTTCGTCATTTTCCGACTGTGGACACGATTTCAGGCGACTGGCCAGTACACACGAAGAGCAGGGCAAGGTCGCCGACGCTCAACAACCGCCAATCAAGATCGTTATGTGCGGACTTGTGCCCTGCGACGAAGAACCTCAACGGACAGAGACCTGAGAAATGACTTGCAGATGTCAACTGGGATAGCTGTTTCAGATCAAACAATCCGGAGCAGATTACGTGAAGTTGGCTTGATAGCCAGACGACCAAATCGAGTGCCTAGGCTAACCCGCCAGCACATACAGGCGCGACTAGAGTTTGCACATCTTGTCACCTGGCAGCTTCGCCACTGGCGTTCAGTTCTCTTCACAGACAAGTCAAGATTCCGCCTGACCCGCTGTGATGGCCGTCTACGTGTCTGGAGACGACGTGGTGAGCGAAACACCGACGCAGCAGTTTGTGAGACAGACCGAATGGGATAATGTTCCATTATGGTTAGGGCTGGCATCTCAATAGACCATCGAACGGATCTTGTGGTCGTCCGAGGGCGAATGACCGCTGACGTTTACATTCGTGACATTCTGGAAGAACATGTGATTGTTATTGCACATGGCATGGGGCCTGGATTCCTTCTGATGCAGGATAATGCTCGTCCACACACTGCAGCTGCACTCAAGACTTCCTACGGATGCATGGCATTCAGACCATGAGGAGGCCTACAATGAGTCCAGACCTAAATCCCCTTGAACATCTTTGGGACATACTTGACAGGTAAATTCGACACCGCCTATCAGCTCCAGAAACACTGCAACAGCTCATCCAGACACTTACTGAGGAATGGGACCAGCTTCCCCAAGATCACATCCGTCGACTGATACGGAGCATGCCTCGAAGGTGCATGCAGGTTACTGCAGCTCGTGGTAGGCATACACATTATTGAGTGGTGCAAAAACTGATCCCTGGAAGAAACAGGGCATTCTCCTCGCAACGTCCAAAAAACATTTCACTTTCTTTTAGGCAGAGGTCTTGCAATTTCCTGTTTTTCTTTATGTTTCTTCACCAGTTGTTTCAATAATGCATTCTATTGTTAAATAAACCGTCTTTTAATGATCACATACAGCGATTTTGTCCATATTATTCGTAGTTGCTTCTGCACGCTGCTTAATGGAATTGTTCCTTTAAATCTTTTGAGCAGTGTACATTTCAATTATCCAATTATATACAACTATTATAGACATAAATAGCAAGAAAATAAAAATATACTTTCAATGACTAAATTCAGAAAGAAGCATCATTTCCAAAACATAAATAATGAAATTATGTTTATCATCAATGTCTTCCAGGGTTGTCAAATTTTTTATCATAATTATTAATACAAATCTGCATTGAAACTAATTTTTAAACCCTATTCAGACTGAATGCGCGAATAATATTTTAACAATATCGCGAAACATTTCGGTTTCGAAGAAATGCTGACAAACGTCATTAGAGGGCAGCACCTTAAATCCCCCTAGTTTGTGCGCGATGATGGGACCAGCTTTAACATGGAAGAGACTCACTCTTGATCATGTGTTCTTGTGCAAAATATTTCAGATTGACACAACCATGTGAGGCCATTAAAACGCCAAAAAGAAACAAATTAGCGGCCACGTACTCAATGCAATGCACCTGCGAGCAGCCGCTGCTTTGCACTGCCTAGTGCACGTTCTGGCCATATTGGTACGACATGGGCACCAGTCATGTGAGCTGTAAATAAAGAAGAGAGCGGTTAAGTCAGGTATGAGTCATTGCTGGAGTTGTATTTCTGTTTATCTATTTGTTACTGGTTGGTTGATTTGGTTTATTTGGTATTAACGTCCTTTTCAACTGCCATGGTCATTTCAGGACGGCATTATAGGGGCTGCAAATTTTGCCACGCAAAGGTTCTTGCGTTAAACGTGCAGCCCTATTTTTTACTCATTCAATCCGTTTCTGAAGAGAACATTTTTCACATGGTTCAAACGTTGATATATACACACATCGGCCAATGAATTAGAAACCTTCGTTCAGTATGGTATTGACTTTCCGTTGGCTGTAATTAAAGAACATACGCGGTTTGGCATGGACTTTACAAGGTGTTCCAATGCAGATAAGGTAATAGCAGACCACGCATTCGTCAGAGAGACCTTCAGGTCCTGCAGAGTAGACGGAAGCAGATACCTTCGACGAATGTCTCTTTCCAACATGTCCCATACATTCTCGATTGGATTCAAATCCGGACTTTGCGCTGGCCACGGCAGATGTTGCAATTCGGTATCATGTTCAGAAAACCACTCCTGAACAATTCTTGCTCGATGGACAGTAGCATTGTCGTCCATGAAGAACCCGTCACCATATGGGTACAAATGCACCATTGCAGGATGGACTTGATCTGCAACAATGTTCAGGTAGTCTTTGGTTTTCACCCGACTGTCAAGGAATATCAGGGGACCCTTGCCATACAAATAAAACATGGCCCATACCATTATACCTCCTCCTGCAGCCTGAACTGTATTCACAACACAAGAGGGGTCCATCGCTTCATGGGACTGCCGCCAAATCCTCTGCCAGCCATCGGTGCAAAACAATGTGTAAGGTGACTCGTCCGACCACATCACCTTTTTCTAGTCGTCTACTGTCCAGTCACACCGTTTTTTACTCACCACTGCAGGCGAACTTTCCGGTTTGTTGTCGAATCCAGGAGTTTCCTCACTGGCATGCGACTTCCCATCCCTATTCGCTTCAACTCTCGGCGCATTGTTCTTGAGGAGATGGGTTGTGATGATCCTTCATTGAAGTCTGCCGTCAGTTGCTCCACAGTAGACCTTCGGTTTTGATCCTTCATTGAAGTCTGCCTGTCTGTGTTGATTGTTTTTGATCCACAATTCTGCCATTTAGACAACTGTTGTGGATTCCGTTTCCACGCAATGAACAATTTGGAGACCTGACCTTTTGAGATATCAGTCAGTTGTACTGTGCTGGAAATCGTAGCTCCAGCTAGACGGGCTCCCACAATAACTCCTTTTTGGAACTCGGACAAGTCTGCTTTTTCCCCACTTTACTCAACTTGAGCAGCTGCAGCTTGTTCCTAACCTGTACCTGGAGCTTGGAATGAGCATGTACCTCACATAATTGCATTCATTTGCATATCACAATCGTTTCTGACAAGTAACCCCGCTTTACATATCAGTACAGTAATTCATCATGGGTTTCTAATTAATTGTAGGAATGTCATTAAAAAATTACGTTTTTTTTACTTTTTAACATTTTTATGATTTGTAAACGACCTGACGTGTTACGAAATTTTGAAGGTCATTTTCGGAATCTGCGGGAAAAATCCCTTCCGATACACCTCTGTATTTCAAAACAACAAAACGTTGCAGATTAGCGTTATTGTTGCATTTAAAACATGGAAACTTTTTTATTTTCTCTTGAATAATACCTAATTTTACTTATCTGAACGAGATTCTGATTACTTTTCCTGTCTATTTTAAATCAAACAATAAAATCCATCGCAATTAAAACCTTTCCTTACACTCGACGCAAACGGCGTCGTTTGTGCTTATAAATTAATTCACGCTTTTAGAAAGAAAAACATTTATACATTATGAATTATGCAATTTTCTTAAACAATATCAAATCAAGAGTTTTACGCAACTAAGAGGGCGTTAGTGTCATTCAAATTTTCTCTTTGGCACTAAGTGCAACATTTGAATTAACGTAGTCTGTGATTTAGTGACCGTCATTTTTTGTTGGTTTACTGCTTTAACAATGGGTTTTTATGAAAACGAACTTGATATTGCAGAATCTTATGCCTCGATAGAAAAAAATATTGAAATTGTCCACAAGCAGAGAAGTGAAATGGAAAAGAAAGAGAACAGAAATGAAAAAATATGGTCGCAGCCAATGAAAATCAAATTTTAGAGCAGATTAATACAAGTGAAATTGAGAATATCGAATACATAGAATTCGGATTTGGACTCTTAAAAATATAATCTGAGAGTCAGATAAAAACATGATATGTAAAAGAATAAACGTAAACATATGGTTATTCAGAATCTAAAGATCGCCAAAATATTTCGACATTAGACTATTAAAAAACAACTCATTCACCCAAAGATATTGCTCCAGATGTTGAAAAAATAAACGACAGAAAGATCCAAAGTACAAAAGATTTTGCGAACGTGTGACGTTTCTTGATAGACTTTCACAGATTCATGTTGAAACGGTCGACATGAAAAGAACTCTCTCGAGAAGAATAAATTTCAAAGGCAGTAGAGGAAATAAACTGGAAGTAGTATAAAACCCTTATGTTCAGCAGAAGGCTGACCTCCTGAAGTTGCGATTCAGTGTAGCTGTTGTAAAACTTTCGTCCTGACCCCTATCCCTTGGAAAACTGGATGCCAATTGCCGTCGTTGCGAGAAAGTGCTAAAGTCTACCGAGATCAGCTAAGCGAGTAATTTGGAGAGCAAGTCGTTCCAGTTCACCAAAAATTTCTTGTTCCCCAGACCATCGATGCCTCGTAAATAGATTCGTGAATCAGCACTTAAAACAGTGCAGGCAACGGGTAGGATATTTTTATTACCTCACTAACAAACCTCTCCCTTCCCATGTCTTTCCTTGTGCTCGCCTCCTTTTACACCCCCCCTCCTTGTTACTTGGACTGGATATTCATTATGAACTTTATTGAACCAGGTAATTCCCCCAATATGAGAGAGAAAAATACTCTTATAGCGCCTTCTCTACAAAACAAGAAAATTAACTGTAATTGTCACGGAAATCGAAACCAGGTTCGATTCCCGGCGACACTGACTATTTCTACCGCTCTCGGATATTCACCCGTTTGAAGGCGGGGGAGGAGCGGGGCAGACAGTGTCGTCATACCAGCCTACACGCAAGAGCGAATGAGGACGCAGGGAGGCCTCGAGACGAAGGCTCGAAGTTTTCTTGGCGGGAGAAAACGAGCAAAGAGGGGAGAGTGACCGGGACGACGAAACGGACAGGAGTCCGAAGGAGCAATCTCGTCTCCAATGCAAAAGGGCTCGTCGTCGTCGCTTCGACCAAGCAGGGACGAGAGGAGCAACGGCCGTGCGGAGGCAATGGAACGCCGGAGCGAAGCGCTGAGAAGCCGACAAGAGCAGAGTTCGGCGGGAAAGCTTCGAAGGCGGCGTTTTCCTCTCACGGGAGTTCCTGCGTGAGCAGTAGTACTGCGTACCCAAGGCGGAGCGAGAGTTTTGTGTCGGAATCACCGGGAAGAACCCTCTCCGTACCCGGAACCACTTTTGTGAGTACCATGCCATTAGTGAATTGATCAAATACATTTATTTTTTTCTTGCAGTTTATTAACTGCCAAGGTGACTTTATGATGTGTTACAAAATGTAGGTCTGAAATCCATTAAGACTTTTTCTAGAGTAAAACTCGGACTAGACTGTGAACTGAGCGTCCACGAGTTTGGACTTTTATATCGTAATTTGTGAGTGTATAGCCTATGAAACAGGCTGATATCTTTTGGTTTGATTAGATTGTTGGATTTATTTCTGTGTTCGGCTGGAGTTTTTTGAACGAATATTTTATGTTATTCTATTGTCAGTAATATTCCAGCCTAGCTTTTTGTTTCATTGAATGACAATTAGTTTTACAGTTATGTAATGTTTTGTGAGAGGCCGAAATAGTTGCTAATTGTGAATTAATCAAATGCTTTTGTCAATCTTAATTCTTTAAATTAGCGAGCCTCGTAACTACGATTATTGAAGCTTACTATTCCTTTTCTAGGTTGTAAGATTTTTATAGAAAGTAGTAGTTATAATTCTTTATGTAAATACTTTCCGAAAAGAGTAATTAAGAGAGTGTGTTTTATTTTAAGGTTGATTACGAAGTGTTTCTAGGTGTCAATTTAGCTTTCCGGCAAGGCCGTTGTTGTGGTTTTGTTTTAAGGAAACACTCAGATTTATATGTGTACGTAAGGTTTGCTAGTACACTTAATTCTTTAAGCCTAGCAAATAAGGTACCAATTATTTCTTTATTTACTTGTCCTTTTTCATGTATTCATGATTTATTACCAAGTTTCTATGTCTTTATTAAACTTTATTTTTGATACCTTACCCTGTTTACGTGTTTAATTAATTCCACTGCTCTAGCTATTATTGCTCTGCATTTACACGTTACAGTAATGCTAGTTAGCCTGCATTAGAAGGGGTATAAGGGGTAAGTATCCAAAAAAAATGAAATCTTGTGATATTCTTTGCGGTTCATAAGTTATAATATAGGATTGCTTATCAAATTCCTGTAACAAAGTGGTTGATCAATTTAATGTGTTTATAAATGAAATATAAGTACTGTAAGTAATCACGAAAGAGAAGTAATTGTCAAATATCCGTCCTATTGATGCAAGCTAATATACGATGGATGATCAAAAAGTTATGTCGCGTAGTTTTTTCTCGAAAATGACAGCAGATATGAGGAAACTGCGATATATAAAAGTTAGTTTGGTTCACGGTTATAATATCCTGTTAGTGTCGTTTGCATCCGCCAAGCACTAGCGACGTGACAGTCCAAACAAGATGGCGGCTCAAATTTCATCGTCCAGTGCTTTTGAGCGGCAGAGAGTTATGCGTTTTCTTTGTGCAAAAGCACTGAAACCAATTGATATTCATAAGGATATTGTGTCGGTGTACGGAGGTGATATCGTGGGGCTCCGAACAGTACAACGTTGGTGCAAGGCTTTTAAAATAGGACGAGAGAACCTACTGGAAGAATATCGCTCTGGCCGTCCGCGGTAATCCATGACTGACAGCAACATTGCCACTGTAGAAGCGCAGGCGGGGGAGAACCGGCGAATTACCATGAGAGATATTGCTGCAGATTTTAATGGACATTTCAAATGGGACAGCATATGACATTGTTCATGAGCAACTCGACTTTCAGAAGTGTCATGCAGATGGGTGCCACGACAGTTGACGGACGAACCCATGTTCATATGAAGTTTTTTGCTTAGAATCATCCATACTACCTCCTCTAAAAGTTTGTGACAGGGTTTCAGATACACCCTGTATGTTAAGTACGGAAACCCAATATTCCTTTTCTTTACTGGACAAATAACGGGGCCTCACCGGATAATTCTGTGTAACCTCACCGAATATAAAGAGTGATTCAAACCTTACTATGCAGTATTGTCTGGAAACCTGTACACTTTGCCTGAGCTAAAGGAAGAAATCACCACTGAAGTTCAGCAAATCTTATGAGCCATATTGAGTAGAGTGTTTCACAACATGCAACTGCATGCTAACCGTTGTTGTGAGGCCGGTGGCAAGCATTTCCAGCATTTATTTCCTTTAAATGCCATTTTCAGCCACTACACAGTATATAGAGGGTGTTGCTAAAAGTAGTTACCAAACATTACACATCGTTAGAGGATACCAAAACAAACAATTTTTACTATAGTGGGGGAGGTGGAACCCTACTATTGTCTGGCTATGAGGGAAGAGATTCAACGTGCAAATTAAAAAACACATCGTAATATCAATTAGTTTGTTGACACGTGAAGACGATGCTTACAAAAGCTATTCAAAATATCCACCAACCGTTTCGTTACATGCATTGCATCGTAGTCACATTGACCCCGTATGTTGCCAAAGACTCCTGGCATTTCACGGTTTTCTTCGCTGGCGACTACAATGAGGGCAACCAGTCATCTACGGTAGTGACAGGTATGCAATAGACAGGTGACATGTGACCCCAATAGAAGAAGTCAAGGGAGTAAGATCCGGTGGTCGAGGAGGCCATGCAACTGGTCCACCTCTACCCATCCAACTATTACTAATGTCATTAAGATGGTCACGAACAAACACGCGTGAAATGTGAGGCTTCTACAGCTGAGTTGCTGCGTTGTGGCTTCAATGAAGTTTATTTGGATATCTTGTAACAGCAAAGCTGTTCATATCCGCGGTAGCTCAGTTGGTTAGAGCAGTGCCAGCGATAGGCATGGTCCCCGATTCGAATCCGGGTCGTGGAATTTTTCCTTCCCTTTTCAATTTGTCTTTAGAAATATTGGAGTGTTGCTTCAGTTATTATCTTATGTTTGAGGATAAAATGGCTGAACTCTAAATGTGAGAATAAGGTGTGGTACCATAAAAGCAGAATATTGATGTAGGAATTATATCAATTAAAAGTTCGTTAATTTAAATAGTAAACCACATGCAAATGGTTGGCACTGAGACATGCCCTCTTTTATGCAACTGTTGCAAAATGCAAGTTTAGATACATATTGAATGCCGCAATTTATTTCATTTGATTGAAGTCCTGCATCTCTGTGACGATTGGTCCAATATTGAACATTTTGAAAATATCAGGTTGTTGCAAAAGTTTTTTCCGGAATTTTATTCCAACACAAAAACCTCATTTTATTGAATGACAGACTCAGCTCATGAAGATGCCGGGCAATGGTTGAAAACTGAACCTTGAACTGTTCTGCGAGTTCCGTCGTTGTTACATTGTGATCTTCATCAATTGCTTGCATCGTATATCACCATCTGAAATCATGATTGGCCGACCAGAGGAGGTGCATCTTGAAGAGTGCTATCTCCGCGTCCGAACCGCCGATACCATTCTTCTATTGTACGTAAACTAACAGTGCCATCACCTAAACGTTGGCAAATGTTTCGGTGACATTGCGCAGCACTGATCTTTCCAGAATATTCGTAGAAGATTATTGCTCGAATATGCTGCGTGAAAGGTCCATTTCAGACCGTTGATGGCACTCACAGATATATAGTCAGAAAGTTGATTCTTGGATGTAATATAGCAAAGATATTCAGGAATCGAATGCAATAATTTGTTTGAAAACATATGAACACCCCCCCTCGGAAAATGAGCCCTTCTTGGGCACGGGTTCTAGAACCGGAAGAAACTTTTGCAAAAACCTGATATATGAGCCTACTATATGAACATAGATAAGTCACACATTGCATGGCTGTCATTTATTGAGATATTGAATATATATCAGCCATAATCATAATTTTTTCGATAGAATCTGTCAGAATAGTGATCTCTGGCCAATAAAACCATGTGTATGATTTTATGTTGATTTTATTTTGCCACGAATCATCATTTTCGAAAAAAAAAGCGAATTTCGAATGAAATATTCGTAATCAACGGTGAAAGACTCATTCATTTCGTACTATTTTTCAAGATGACGGAATGAGCAGTCATGTTGGAAATAGCTCTCACTGAAACTCCTTCTATATGCAGAGCAGGACTATTTATATCCATATTGATTCGTAATATTGATGCTATCTAATATATGTCATTATAAGGTGAATATAATCTAATATTTATTCAGCCTAATTTATGGTTTTCTCCTATGAATGAGATTTAAACGGCAATATTATTTTGTATACTTTATTCTACTGAGGTAGATCATTATTAATTTGATAGAAAAACGATCTGTTCTTTGGCTTTTCCCTTTACTACTAGACTGTATTTTTAATTTTATTTCCTCAACGTTATTTGAGTTATGCCTCGTCTGCCTTCATTGAACCCTAATAATACAAAACCCTCTGCCCTCCGTTTGCCTATGTCGGATTCGCCGGGCAAACCTGTAACGGTGGATTATATTTCAACATCAATTGAGAAAGCAATAACAGCTTTTTTCAATGACCCTGACTTGATTGCTCCGATTACTTCTGCTATCACGACTAGAATTCTGGAAGATCATTGGAATTCTGTAATGCCAAGCTTCTGGATATTACAGCAGAATTAAACCCCCTTCTCGAGCAAATGGAGACGGCTACTGTGAAACTTAATTGTCTCTACCTACATTTTCTTTTTACCGCTCCAGTTTGGAGCGAAACCAACTTATAATGGAAACCAACTTATAATGGAAAATATAATGTCGCTCTCATTCTTATTGATAACGATCACTGCCGCGCTCCAATCTGAGCATATTTCTGAGCGGAGACGCCGTCTGAACAGCTGCAAAAGACTCTTTCTGAACTATTCACATCACAACTACATGTACCAACAAGCACTACTGATTTCTTTTCAAATCATAGACTCGGTGCCCGTACCTCTACAGCCAACCACCCTGTAATACTTCAGTTGTCTTCCTCTGCTCAACGGGACTTGGTCATCAGGAACTGCCGTAAGCTCCGCAACTCCCCAATCTTTATCGTAGAGGATCTATCAGCCCTACGATATCAGTTTCTACGTGAAACTAAATTAAATGGAGCATGGAAATCGTAACGCATGGAGCTTCGGTGCTCGAATTTTTGCAAAGAACACAACCGGAAAACCTATTCTTATAACCTTCCGTAGACGATTTCGTCCTTGTGAAATGTTTAGAGCCTTATAACATCCAGTTTGTAATATTCGAATTTGCTTTGATTATTTATTTCTTCGTATTTTTATTATTTTCCTTTTTACTTAATTAAGTTTGTTTTTGACCTTTGTTCATTTATCCAGATTAATGTATAGTTTATTACTACATTATCCTAGTATGTAATAAGATACTGTTCTCTCTTTTCATTATATATCTCTAACAAGGGGATGACCAAGTCTGTTAAGCTTGGATTTAACTGAAATTTAAATATGTTGTTATGCACCCCTCCTACTATTATAGTAACTCATGCTAATGGCCATTTGTTTACGAGATATAATCATTTAAAGTTAGTTATGTAGGTTATTGATGTATATTTACTAATTCCGAGAGTATGACATGAAAGTAGTCAATATGGTCATGTGGGTAAGTCTGTAAATTCAAATGCTAAAGGTCCTGGCTTCGAGTCTTGCTCTTTTCCCCATTTCAAATAATTTAATTTTTTTAAACATGATTTTGAACAATTATATATGAAACTAATTTTAATTATTTAAAACATATTTCTATAATTTTTTGCATATTATATTCCATTTGAGGAAGATAACAAATTATTTTTAATAAGTTATTAGATTATACAGGGTGGATACAAAAATGAACCCCCCCCCCTTTTTATTTTCGTAACCGAAGCAGATATGTCAATTTTGATGAATCCAATGAATAGGAAGCTCTGGGTGACCTATCCCATGGTGCAATTTTCATCATCCCAAATATGTAAATTAGGACACATTCAAATCATATCTTAAAAGCCGTAACAGATACACGAAATATTCCAATTGAAGACTCGTTTTGCATGGAATTCCGTACAAAACAAAAAAAATTTCCAAAACCGATGAAAGGATCACCAACAATCACAATTTCAGGAACAGTGTAGCTTTCTATCCTGGAATAGTTCTCTCTTGTGTATGCTGACACATGCTTTTTATTTCCTTTTCCTCATGAAAGTGAATGTCATGGTAATTTTTGTTACTTTCTTGATTTGCATGTTTAACATTCAAATGGCTTTGTGAAGTACTAATAAGGAGGTTGTGACGTTATCACGTGTTAAGTAATATATTCATTTTGTAATAAACTTGGTGACAGGAATAATAGAAGGTATTATTCAGTTTCTTTATAAGAATAAAGTAACATAAGTGTTTTTAA
>JAHWFO010017243.1:0-16085 GCA_023313115.1 Rhysida immarginata
AAAATTACCATTGGGGATTAAATAAAAATCAATTGCACACTGATTTCTAGTAGAAAATTTACAACAACCTGTATCTGCAAAGAGTTGACAGCATGAGGACCACGTGTTGTTAGTCGCAGAACTATTGGCTGCCGTCTGAATTACACTGTCATATCAATAAATTATGACCAGCACCCCTTCAAGGCACATGCATGGTTCACCCCAACAACGATTACACATTGCAAAATTTGCATAACAGGTTGAGAAAGCTTTAAAGCTGGTGCATCAAACGGCAGGTGCACGAGACATAAGATGGGTAAGGGAGGATGGTGTAGCACCATCTCCGAAATGACATGATTTGGGAAGCACTGCAGCATCCACCTTACAGCCCTGACTTATCCCCATGTGACTTTCACGTGTTTGGGGACCTCAACCAGTCGGATGATGAAGTAAAGGAAGAGGTTTTGGAATGGTTCCACATGAAACCGAAAGACTTTTTCCATAAAGGAATTACATGCCTTGTTACGCAGTGGGATAAATGCCTTAACGCATTTGGAGAGTATTTTTAAATTCCTTGTATACACTTTGGATAAAAAAAAAATTTTTCGTTTTCATTTGTATGACCCTTATACATGCTCCTGCTGGTGCAGTTGAAAGCTTTGGAAGGAGAAACGCCATGGGAAGGTCACAAAACGTATTCTCTTCTTGCAGGACAACACGGCTCCTCACAAAGAACAGGCAACCTTGCAGAAACTAACTGAACTGGGCATCTAGTGCATCGACCATCCACCCTATTCTCCAGATCTGGCTCCGTCGGACTACCATCTGTTCCCTTCCCCGAAAAAACACCTGAAAGGTCGCTATTTTGCATCCAACGCGGAGGTCATTGCTGCCATCAAGGCATTTTTCAACGAACAAACTGTCGATTGTTTTGAGTGGTTTGAACGAGTTGTAGGACCGTTCCAAAAAGTGTATTGAGCTTCGAGGGGAATACATCGATTAAATATGTTTTCTTTCCATAGCTTGTCTCCTTCCTGGTCAGACTTAGGACTTTTCAGCATCCCCTCATTTTTGCTTGAAATGCACAATTTCATTCATTTTTATTATTGATCTCGATTTTATGGTTTCCTGCATTATAGGTATTTATTGCTGGGCTAACAAAAAACATGAAAATGGGGTTTTACTTTATTATCAAGGTTTTACTTTCATCCATCCCTGTTATTATTTCTTGATGTTAATTATGTACCTATATCCATGTAATGCAAACAAATGCCAAATAAAAATATGATTTTGAAAAGTTATCATTCACTTACTTCTGTATCAAGCGTTATATCAAGCAAATCTTGCCCTGAACCTAAAAGAGCATTTAAAATCCGTTGTTTGTCGTTTTCCCATTCTGTTTCTAATTCTGCCCAGTGAAGTCTTTCCACGGTTTCAAAAGTCTGTAGGAATTGATTGACGATTAAATATCTCTTCAGTATACATAAAGTTGTAAATTTAAAAAATTTATTAAAGCTTACAGTTTTTCGAGTTTCTTCTATGATAGAAAGGATGGCATTTTCTCGTTCATTTTTTAAAAATCCCTAGAATAAAACAAAAATAAAAGCTATCTTGAATGTTTTAAACATACAGCAAATGAAATTTTATTACAGAATGAAAAAAAAACACACTTTCTTCTTAAAAATATAAGGGTGATTCATTTATACAATGTAGAACATTCAAGAAAATTTTTAAAAATTATTTTCGATACCATTCGTTGTCAATATCAAGGAATCATGATTTGTTTTTTCAAAAAATGTATAGGTTATTTTTTAAAAAATTATGAAAGATAGGACCTACAACCTGTGACAATAAAGTTCAGTGAATGACGTCAAATTGCTAATGGTCGTAAGAGTGCACCATCAGCACTCAGCCCCAGACAGGTCGAGACATGTTTAAACAAATTTGAGAGAATCAGCGCTGCGAGTGTGTTTATTGTGTTTAAACAGGACATTGAAGAGAGAAGGCGTAGTACGTGCGGTCGAAACCCAAAATGGATCAGCGAACGAAAGAGACTCATGAAATGATGACAACAGTTTACAAAGAAAGTGCTATTACTTTGAAGTGTGTTTATGAGTGGTTTAAACGGTTCCAAGGAGGCCGGAACACCGTAGAAGATGCCCCCCGAAGTGGCCAGACATCCAACGTAATGTTACGACCCAACTGAAGGCTATCCCTAAAAACGACTACGCCAGGAGTTTCCAGGACTTATACAGGTGTTCCCAGAAGTGCATTACCATCGACGGGGATTACTTTGAAGGATAGTAACTGCTGTTTCATGTAAGCGAGCAATCCACTCTCAATATGCCATCATTCACTGAACTTTATTGTCACAAGTTGTATTAAAAACACTACGTCGTAATGTCACGATTTTCCTGCTATCTTCAGCTGATGCCTTTCTCCTTGGTTGACAGAACTACTATGCTTACGCATTTCCTGAAAATTTTGACAAAAAAAAAAGTGTACAAATCCAAATGGTGTTTCTATCCATGTGCCCATACACACTTCGAAATAGGCACCTGAAAAAATTTTTGATACGGGTCCCAAACCCCTGAGAAAAGAAAAAAAAAATGGCTTTTGGCAGCAAAAAGGAACTCTTCATGTTGTCAGAGAGAAGTCGACAACCTATTTTTGCGAAGACCATTTCGTCAGAGCTGAGAGTAAACTTTTATTAAGAATAAAAAAATACTTTTTATGTAAGAAAATAGGTTTAACGCTAGAAACACCAGGGCAGTTTTGACTATTTTCCGTTTATAGTCAAAATATCAAATTATAAGGGTCGTACAAATGAAAACGAAAACTATTTATTTTATTCAAAGTGAATACAAGGAATTTAAAAATACTCTCCAAATGCATTAAGGCATTTACCCCACTGTGTAACGAGGCATGTAATTCCTTTACAGAAGAAGTCTTTTGGTTGCGTGTGGAACCATTCCAAAACCTTTTCCTTCAGTGTCCGACTGAAACTTGCAGCCTTTCAGATGTTTCTTGAGATCCCCAAACACGTGAAAGTCACATGGGGATAAGTCAAAGCTGTAAGGTGGATGTTGCATTGCTTCCCAGTTGTACTTTTTGATGAGGTCTACCATTGCTTTCAAGGTGTGAGGATGCGCGTTGTCGTGGAGAAGAAGCACTCCTTTTGTAAGTCCAGGACGCTTGCATTTGATGGCCGTGCGCAGTGACTTCAATGTTTCCCCATATCGTGCTGTGTTAACTGTGGTGCCTTTTTCAAGAAAGTCCAGTAAAATCGGGCCTTTGCGATCAAAAACCATGGTCAAAATCACCTTCCCCAAGCTGTTTGCGGTTGCTTTTGATTTTTTCGCAATATGACTTGGATTTGTTTGCGATTTGCTTGTTCGGACGAAGCGATCACTTGCAGAGCTTCGAAGCGCGAGCTATCGTTCTTTCTCACGTGATGCAACACTTGCAACCTATTGTTCAATTTGCATGTGGGGTTTGGCAATTGTTGAAAACAAAAACTTTACGGTCCTACACGTAGTCTTTTTTTTTCTCCCCCACACAAATTTTCGTTTTCATTTGTACGACCCTTATACACTACTGTTTATAAAAATCGCAACACCCTGATGGAATGGTCTAATCCATACGCAATTTGCAATATTTGCATACAATGGGTCAGAGTATAAATGATTAGATTTTCTGAATAATTGCTTGAAAGAACACCATGCCTCGACGACGACGAAGGGTACCATATCAACAGCTGACAGACTTTGAAAGAGGACGCATAATTGGTCTGCGTGAAGCGGGATGGTCGTATCGTGACATTGCTGCTCGTGTAGGACGTAAGGCAACGACAATTATGCGTGCATGGAGGCAGTGGAGCGAAGAGAACAGGGCACACCGAAGACCAGGCTCAGGAAGACCCAGCACAACGACACCGCGAGATGACAGACACCTCTATCGCAAGTGTGTAGCAGATCGTACAGCCACTTTCACCGTGTTAGCACAACAGTGGGGTGCTACAGTAGGCAGGACAATGTCTGCTAGCACTGTACGATGCCGTTTGATTTCCAGAGGATTGATGGCACGAGTACCATTGTTGCGGATTCCTTTGACTCAAAACCACCGGCGCCTCAGGTTGCAATGGGCCCATCAACACCAACAGTGGCATACTGAATGGCAACAAGTTGTGTTTTCGGATGAGTCAAGGTTTAACTTGCAGCACCATGACGGCAGGATACGAGTCAGAAGACATCGTGGCGAGCGCGACCTTCCAGAATGCATCCTGCAGCGTCATTCAGGACAAACGCCAGGGGTGATGGTGTGGGGTGCAATCAGTTACCATGGCCGTTCCCGTCTGATCAGAATCCATGGCAATCTGAACAGTGACTGGTACATCAGGGAAGTTGTGCAACCCGAGGTCATCCCCTTCCTGCAGAACCTTCCAGGTGCTGTATTCCAACAGGACAATGCCCGACCGCATGTGGCCAGAAATGTCCTCGCCTTTTTCCAAGCACATCAGACGCCCTTGTTCCCCTGGCCTGCTCGTTCACCAGACATGTCCCCAATCGAACATGTGTGGGACAGGGTTGCTCATCGATTGGCTCGTCAGACTCCTGCAGCAGCAACCGTGGATGAACTGTATACCCGTGTAGACAGAGCATGGCAGGACATTCCCCAGGCCCTTATTCAGAGCTTGTTTGACTCAATGCCACGACGTTTAGAGGCTGTAATTGCATCCCACGGTGGTTTCACCCGATACTAATGTGACAATAAAACGCATTGTATTGACTTGAAAATCTAATGGTTTCTTTTCTGACCCATGATATGCAAATGCTCCAAATTTAATGCAGATTGGGCTATTCCATCAGGGTGTTGCGATTTTTATAAACAGTAGTGTAGATTCAATTTGTATATCACATTTTTTATATAAAAGTGGCTACATTTAGACCCACAGTGGCCAGTCAAACATTATCACCGGTAATTATTATTTTAATTACTGTTGATTTAAAATTTTTTTGCTTGCTTCGCACTTCATATTACTCTACAACAATTTGAGATGACACTATCCTGAATATTCCAGAATGTTCCAGTCAAAAAGACTGCTACAGTGTTTATACACTGAATGGCCAGTTTATTAGGAACACCAATTACTACGTGATAGTCGATACCAATGTAAAGTGAGAACACACCTATCAACTGCAAGGGGTTTGACCGTCACCATGGGGAAAACAAAGGATCTGAGTGACTTCAAGCGCAGAACGATAGTTGATGTCCAGCGAGGTGGACCGAGTATTTCCGAAACCGCATATCTTCTATGCTTTTCTCGAACAACCATTTCAAGGGTTTACCAGGACTGGTTAAACAACCAATAAACAACCAGCCAGAAACAAGCCTGTGGTCGCAAATGACTCGTCGATCCAAGGGGTGATCATAGGATGGGAATGCTTGTTCTTGTGAATAGAAATGTCATGACTCGTCAACTAATCGTGGAGTACAACAATGGACCACAGAGTAACATCTCTGAACGCACTACACGCTGTACATTGGCAAGGATGGGCTACAACAGTCCGGGTAACTTTGATCTCCACCCAAAACTGCAAAAAACCGTCTCTAATTTGCCCATGATCACCAACACTGGACTATCGACGACTGGAAGAAGGTGTGCTGGTCCGATGACCGACGCAGAATTTGGAGACAACAGCACGAAGCGATAGAAATGACAGAGGTGGATTTTATTGGCCCGATAAAGCATAAAATATATTGCTTGCAGTTGAAAATTAACACCCGGAATGAATGATGTCACATTGCTATTTTACGTAGAGAGAAGTCATTAGCATATGATCAGTTTTCAGGATTGTGGAGCTCAAGGGGTGTCAGGTGTTCTTGTTCCAAGTGTATAAAGGAGCCTCCAAGGTATTATGAAATCAAATACCAGCATCTGTTTAAGCTTAACAGTACTGCTAAAGACCGTTGAACATATCTGGAAGTTGTCACCATTCAACATTTGTCCAGCTAAAGGAGTTTGAACAGGGTCACATAATGGGCTTTCAGGAAGCAGGATATACCATATACCTTCTGCCAAATTGAGCCTAGTTGGACAGGAGGGGTCTGCAAGGCATGGCAGACGTAGTTCAGGAGAGCGCAGACTTTCAGGTGTACATGAGAATCCGCTTCTTTTAAGGGCTACCCTAGCAGACCAAACAGTCAAATCAGAGCTAGTCTCCACTTCTGTCAACTCAGACCATTCACAAATGGTTCTTGGAAGCAGAACTGCAGTCACAGGTTCCATGGCAAGATTCCCATTTACACCTCCAATGCTTCCAAGAACAGGATTCTTGGAGGTCAGTGGAGTGGTGTTCAGTGAGAAAGTTACTTCTATCTGAGCATGAGGGACAGTCATATACATGCCTGTCAAAAACGAGATGACAGGCACATTCCATCTTGTATACACCTTTAAGATACCCAACCAACTCATGTGTAATGGTGTGGTGTTTTGTGTCTTTCAACAGTTAGGCCCTTCGCACACTAAGCGACTAAAAAGAAACCAAGCTAATTAGATACTCCAGTTACCAACTGTGAATCGCACACGACGCTATGAAAGTTTATGAAATTCAGTGACTATTGTGCTCGCGTATGCCCGCGGAACATATGTAAAGTCACTTCTCGATTATCGCAGCTTTGTTATAACATTGTATTTAAATTATAATTTCATTATTATGATTAAAGCTATTGTTATTATCGTGTTAAAAATGTCTAGTGATTCAAGTGATGAAGATATTATCCTTTATTATTAAAATAGAAAAAGGAAAAACTGGCAGAAGTAGAGGAGGTATCGGGTTCACCCCTACATTGAAATATAAATTGCAGAGAATTTTTTGCAGGAAGAGTTGTATATTCTACATTCAAGGATTCTAGATTAAACGCAAGGATTGTTCTACCATTTCCGCCGTTTCACATGGCCGTTTACAAAGCAACTCTGCATGCCGAGTTGTGGGTGATTGATCACCGATGCGTTACAAACTGGTTACCAACTAGTAGCGTTGTGTGCGGATGCTAATTGAAATACATGGGCAGCAACTATTTAGCAACTAATTCGTGATTTTAGTTTTTAACTTATTTCTTTTTAGTCGGATAGTGTGTGAAGGGACATTGTATGCTGAACAACATAATTAAAATCTTATGCTGTGTCCTTTTATCTTGAAATGTTTTATCTTGAAAAGTATAATCTGGTCGTCGGTTTTAAAAACAAAAATTATGGGTAAAATCAAAGATTTTAAGCAAAGTATGGCAAAAATATTTAATTAAAAACTTCTAACCTGGATATCCGTTTCTCTAACAGGTTCAAGGGGTTCAAAAGTTTTGGTAATGCTGAGATTTTCAAGCTTTTGTGAAGCACGTGGCAAATCAAAACCACGAGATCCTAAAAGAATGGACCTAAAATTGGATAAAATACATTTTCTTAAATTCTTTTAATTAAATCATAGGGATATACAGGGTGTTTCATAATTGGTGTCCCGTCTTTAGGTCCAAATAACGACTCAAGGGGAACAGATTGGGGGAAAATGAATATTGATTATTTGGTTTTAATGTCCCCTAATTCCGAATAAAAACATTTCGCGTTCCCGAGGGTGAAGGGGTAAATTTTGAAAATTTTAATTTTGTAGGGGTAGAGGTTAGACCTCATGTGTTATTTAGAAAGTTGTAGAGCATCAATTATGAAACATCCTGTATATTTCATTCACTATGTATCTGCTTTAGCAATATGAATTTTCTATATTATGCTACAGGCATAAGAACATGTAGCAGGGGAGGTAAAAGAGGAAACGGATGATGGGTTAATATACCCACACACGATATACTCACATCAATGGATCTCTTTCTGAAATTACTCATTAATAAATAAACAATCAACAGGGAAGAACTAAAAATAAATAAAAATATATTTATGTTCAATGACTGTAATTTTACGTACGCTTTAACATCTGTAGAATCTCTGCTTGCTGTCTGGACAGTTCTAGACCACATTTGCTGTCCAACTTCCAAAATTTGTTGTAAATTTCTCTCAACACGTGGCAAATCGCCATTACTATCAATATCAGCTGTGAGCTGTTCGGCTTGATGGAGTAATTCTCTAAAGTCTCCACTCATGTTGCTAAAAATTAAAACAGACAAAATATACACCATTCAATTAGAAAACACAAAATTTAATGACTTAGAATAGAAATGTTTAATTCCAATGGTGGCCCTGGATCTAAAGGGCCCAAAAATGTCAGCACAGAATAAACTGGCAAGTTTCATAGGATATTACTAGGGAACTCCCATAATAAACAACGAGATGAAAATAATTTCACTTGTACAACTTTTTGTGCTGATTTTGAAAATACCATTGTCATTTTTTCCTACCTTAGCTCAAACATAACTAGAAAACTGTGCGAGTCTTAAACTTTATTGTAACAATGATAATGAGTTAGTCCAGCTTTTATCTGAGAAGCTATGGTCACCGACAACTACCATCAAGGTCGAGTGGCGCTACTGTCGTTTCAGCTTTAATGGCGGTGTGGTGAGGCAGTTAGCCAGCCAGCTCCAGGAACGCGTGTTGGGAAAAACGAAATGGGTAGAAATTTACCGAACATTAACTAGCAAATCCTGCTGAAGCAAAAGCAAATTACTATTTTTAACAGAATATGGTACGATATTGTTGTGTGCCAGGGTATTTTGGCCGCTATGGGCGAGAAAAAAAAGATCTGCTTTCATAAATTTCCTCGAAACAAAGCCCTTTATTTGGAATGGATAGTGAAGTTGAAAATGGGGAAAAAACACTCGGCATTTTAAATATACAGGGTGCTTCAAATTCAATGTAAAAAACTTTTAGGGAAGGTAGTATGGGTGGTTCTAAGCAAAAAACTTCATATGAACATGGGTCCGAATTTGAACTCTGAGATATGAACAGAAATAAAAACCCCGCCACCAAGATCAACAAGTTAATAACTCTGGTTCTTTAAGATCTAGGATGATGAAATTTGGGGGCATAATAGTATATACCGCTAAAATTTGCTCGAATTCCAACGAACATTCCGAGTTAAGCATTCAACATCGTAACGTGTGCTGGTTAGTAATCGCATGTGACCACTGTTACGATTTTGAATACAAAATTACTATTGTTAGAATACGATCAAATTTTAATGGTGTACACCATATTACTCCGCCAAATTTCATCATCCTAGATCTTAAAGAACCTGAGTTATTAACTTGTTGATCTTGGTGGCGGGGTTTTTATTTCTGTTCATATATCAGTTAGCGTTCAAATTCGGATCCATGTTCATATGAAGTTTTTTGCTTAGAATCACCCATACTACCTCCCCCAAAATTTTTTTACATTGAATTTGAATCACCCTGTATATTGGATTATCAAGAAGCTTCACCGGTACTGAATAAAGGTTATCATAAGCATCTATAATGTATGTAGTGTCATTTAAGTAATTGGATAAATGAATTCATCACTGAATGTGGCAGGGGTCGGACTAAACGTAGGATACTTAAAAAGTAGGTGATAGTACGAAGGCTACTGAAGCGTCTAATGAAAGCACAAGTACTATCTACTAAAAAGAAGTACTTGTACAATACTCCTACCATTTCAGCGCAAGAATTTCCGAGATACACGGACTAAACACGGTAGAAACTTGCTAGGAAATGGAATGGGTCTCTCACGGGAATAGGAGGGGGAGTTCAAGCCGTACGAACTACATGTAATCGTACAACGCGTCGTACAAATGTGATCGAATCATCAAACAAGAGTTCGATGGGGGATAAGACATAAGTAACTGTAATAGTGAGAGTAACAGTAACACCGTAGGCGCTAATTCCTACTTTCTATACATCTTATGCATCCAGCGGCTAAATCAGACCCACAGCAAATTTCTTATCACCCACGTGGGGTTAATAAAACAGGGAATTATGCTAACCTTTTTCTGTTTGATTCGCCATCTGAATATGTCTGGAAATGAAACGAAATTTTTACGAATACAAAACAAACAGTTTTAAAGCGAAACAAGTAAAAAAATGCTTGCTTTAACACGGCCTTTCAATGTTGAGTCTACGGGAGCTGCTGCCGCCTGCCTCACTGCATAGTGCTAAATTTTCTCACTTGGAGGTGTTAGTTGAATCTGACGGTGACTATATTCATGTACGGATTTACCGTCTATTTGGAAGACGTTAGAATTATTTTAACGAACAATTGCAACATTTATTATATTTTTATACAGCATTAGAAGTTATTCTCACTATGTTTTCGTTAGTTTTCAACGTTTTTCCTGAGCTATCAGTTATATATGAAGATAATAGAGTTCAGTAAACATAAGAAGCATTTTAGAATTTATTATAATAAAATCCATTGTCAGTGAAGGAGTGTTTTTTCCTTTTGTCGTAATAAGAGATGAAAAATTTGAAGATAGGATGTTGTTTGGAGGGGGTGACGGGAGGCCCGTTGGGAGCGGCTTGGCTTCGCTTCTCCACAGAGTCCAAGGTGCACGAACTGATTTTGGCTATCACCTGAAATGACTGACATCCATGAGGGAATATTTTCTCTCGTCTCAACCAATCGCAATATTAAAATTATTTCAAAAAAACCCATACATCATCAATACGTAATTAAGAATAGCAATTTGGGACGTTCTGAAGTGAGAAACTTTGGTGAGAAGAAATAGAGAGTTGCCCGCCAGACGTTGAGAAGAGTAGTGGTCAGTTGCCTGCCGGACGCGGAGAGACGAGTACAGTTGCCTGCCAGATGTAGAAGTCAACAGTCGAATTGTCCCGTTAGAGAGGAAGAAGAATGGAAGAGTGCCCATTCAATTGATGATGATAAGACGTATTACTAAACAGTTAGATACGTAAAGACTTAATGCCGAACGAGATGTGCCTGAACAGTGTTCAGATGATAATGAGCAGAATGCGAGTTCTACGCATTTGCTACTTTTGAAGCCGCATGAGTCCGAGTGTCTGATGAGCCGCATTTGTTGTTCCATGGACGAGGAGAAGAACTGACCGCAATCCGAACCAGCCGCCATCACGAAATTATCAGAAGCTATTGTTCACCTAACCCACTGCCTTTCCAGTCGGACCTGTGTGCCGGGAAATCTTTCATGTGTGGAGCGCCGAGCTGGTTGGATTGCTGAACCCCATACTGTCTAGCCAACAAATTTATAACTTGGAAATTGAGCCACGATTAATTATCATTTCCAATTGAGCCACGAGCCCCACAACTATCATGACAAATTTTATAACAAGTTCTTAAATCCAGAACTGCAAAACTATGTAACATTACTTATGTATATTTTAGAATATTACTTGAAACTTAGTTGAGATCATATTGGCAAAGTTGCAAGTTTCATATGCAGATACATCTTAAGATAATATTTGTTAAACTTGACACCAAAATTTTGTTTTGGCAAATCTGTCCAATATATATAAATTTTAATTCCTCAAACACCCCAATCCAATTTTTTTCCATAAAATCCGACCAGTCGCCAACAGGCGCCTTGCCTTAAACTGCTGCTGTGACATTGTTTGCTTGTCTGTACTTTTCTGCCACCTACTGGATATTTCTACAACTCATTTTTAACAGATCTGCAGAATTAAAACACTGTGGTGCGAAACTTAGAATTTTAATTACAATTTTGTGGTTTTCATTTGACTCACCCTCATACTAAGTAAAAATGATATAATATAAGGGTCGTACAAATGAAAACGAAAATTTGTGTGGGAAAAAAAAAAAGACGACGTGTAGGATTGCAAGTTTTTGTTTTCAACAATTGCGAAACCCCACGTGCAAATTGAACAATAGGTTGCAAGTGTTGCATCACGTGAGAAAGAACGATAGCTCGCGCTTCGAAGCTTTGTGCGTGATCGCTTCGTCCAGCCCGAAAGCAAACGTCAAAGTCGTCAATGGAAGCATTATGGGTCACCACCCCAGAAAAAATCAAAAGCAATCGCAAACAGCACGGGGAAGGTGATGTTGATCATGTTTTTTGATCGCAAAGGCCCGATTTTACTGGACTTTCTTGAAAAAGGCACCACAGTTAACGCAGCACGATATGGGGAAACATTGAAGTCACTGCGCGTGGCCATCAAATGCAAGCGTCCTGAACTTCTTACAGAAGGAGTGCTTCTTTTCCACGACAACGTGCGTCTTCACAACTCGAAAGCAACGGTAGACCTCATCAAAAAGTTCAAGTGGAAAGCAATGCAGCATCCACCTTACAGCCCTGACCTATCCCCATGTGACTTTCACGTGCTTGGGGATCGCAGGTTTCAGGTGGATGATTAAGTGAAGGAAGAGGTTTTGGAATGGTTCCACACGCAACCAAAAGACTTCTTCCATAAAAGAATTCCATGCCTTGTTACACAGTGGGATAAATGTCTTAACGCATTTGGAGAGTACTTTTAAATTCCTTGTATACACTTTGGATAAAATAAAAAATTTTCGTTTTCATTTGTACGACCCTTATAATAAATTCAAAGAATGAACGTGACCAGAGTGGTTGATATCCTCTTTTTCTTCGCCTTGAGAGAGCGACAATTGTTTGCAGTAACTCTACCAATCAGATCATACAAGAGTCTGGATAACGCTTGAAAGTCGCTAAATGGAAAACAACTGCACTCGCGTACTAATCACGACACGTCTAGCAGACGACGATTGCAAGAGGCTCCAAAGTTGCTGCACATTATGAGATGCTTAAATGTCTCTAAATGGAAAACTGCCTTGATAAGAATTCAGAACAATTTGCAAAGCTAAAAGAATCAAAGAAACTTTGCGTTTCTCACGATTTAAGGCGTCACAAATAAACTAATTCGTGAATTACACAAACATAATACAGTGGTCACCACTTAATGTAGCCACCTTTAATATGGCCACCAGCTTTTTATGGCCACTCCAGCTCAGTCTGAAAATTTTCGCTTTATGTGGCCACACTCCGCTTAATATGGCCACTTTTTTTACTTTTTTCAGAGGTATTCACGAATTCTACTTTTTCATCTCATCTCATCTTACTCTGGATAAATGAACACTCCACTTAAAATATCCACATTAGCCAATGGGCACTGCTGCCCAAAATTACAGATTGTACTGATTAGCCAATTACACGAAAGCTGCAAGGGAAAGGGCAGGCAGGAAGTGTAAGCTAAATGGAAAAGATGCTCAAGTTGAAGAAGGTCTTTTAAGTTGGTTTCAATATGTTAGAAACAGAAATGCTCCAGTGAACGGTCCTCTCTTATGTCAAAAGGCTGATGAAATTGCAAAGACATTAGGCCACACGAGCTTTAAGGCAAACTGAAGGCTGGTTTCATCGCTGGAAAAAAACGCAATGGGCTAATCTTTAAGAAACTTCATGGAGAGGCTGCTGATGCCCTTGTTTGTTGCAACTTGGAGGGACCGAGAGAAAAACTCCTCATCATTGGAAGTCAAAATCTTCACGCTGCTTCAAAAATGTAAAAACTTTCCTAAATCTTTACGAATCGTTTACCGATGCATGGACGACATCAGAGATCTGGATAAATTGGCTAGCTCAATGGAACAAGCATCTCAGAAGTGAAGAACAAAAAAATTGGTCTTCTAATTGACAACTGCAGCGCCCATGCTAATGTTCCGGAGGACCCCATAGAAATCATATGGCTTCTACCCAACAGAACTTCACTAATGCAGCCAAGGTTATCAAACAAACAGTAGACAATATTTTAAATGAACTATTTTGACAAGATACGGTACATGTATAAATGATTATTTAAGCAAATAAACTTGTCTGTATTTAAGTACAGGGTGTGTAAGGTATTTGAGGACAGATTCACGTCAAGAAAGAAAACAGAGATATAAGTCGAGATAATAACTTTATTATCGAAACATATCACGAGCATACACAAGAAACCTTCTTGTTACATGGCTATTCAATGAATCCGCCTTCAGCTTCTATAACTGCTTCCATGCGAGATCGAAATCGTCGACATGCGCGAATCAAATGGTCATGGTTTATATTGGCCATTACTCGAACAATGGCAGCTTTCAATTCATCTTTGGTGTTATAGGGGTTTTCATTGACCTCTCTCTCTCCACAACGCTCCTTACGTAGTAGTCCAAAGGATTCAGGTCAGGGGAGTTAGGAGACCAAAGGTTAGGAGTTACGTGATCATGGAAGTTGTCGGCCATCCATCCCTGTCATGCAAGACTTGTGTGCTGGGGCAGAGTCTTTCTGAAACACATGAGGCCTTCCGTTGCGTATCGTTTCTATCCAAAGCTTAACAGTTGTTTCAAGGGTCTCAACGTAGACCGCAGAGTTAACTTTAAGGCCTTGGGAAAGAAGTGTGGAGGCATCACATGTCCTTCACTGCTGACAACCCCTAAAACCATGACAATTGCAGGAAATTTCGTGTGCATGACTTGTGGCACTTCCGAAAGGTCTGCACATAACCATCTGTCGTTTCTTCTGTTCACCTTCTGATCCTGGTCAAAGTTTTTTTCATTGGAGAAAATCAGCTTCACATGGATTTTTCATGGACAACATTTCTGATTGTTTCTTCCGACATATGGAGATCTTTGGCAAGTAGGATCATGGATGTTCGGGGATTGTCATCGACGGCCTGCTGCACTTGCTGTGTAAATTCAGGTGTTCTGATGATGTCAGAGCGTGAGGCATGCTTTTTACGCTTCGCTACTGGTGCAACATTGCCATCTTCGGTCTCCAACTCCTTCCGCACTTTGTGGACGAATGATCTTGCGACCTTTAGAAATCGTGATATCCCTAAATCTTTGTGTTCTGCCTTTATTGCCATAATTACTGCATGTCTCTTCTTGATTTGTGTTCCCTGATGGTCTGCCATTTTGCTTTCCGGAAACGGAAAGGGCATACAATTTACTATAGTGCAGCAGTAGCCAAACGAAGGTGTGTCCTCAAATACCTTACGCACCCTGTACAAACACATGCTCGACTTGTTGGATAAAATAATAAGTACTTTTGGTAACCTTGCTTAAAACAGCCACTTAAGCATGGTCTTGAGGTGGCCATATTAAGCGGTGACCACTGTATTATGTTTTTAAAGTTTATTGTTAGACATACTGGGAATTAGACAGAATAGCAGGCCACAGAAAAACCTGGAGTGCAAATGCGTAATCTACTTTAACACCAATTAAATACCTCATAAAGATAATGCTGGTTTTATTGTTTAACGTAAATTTACATAGTTTAACTCCATTTTTATACTGGCTGAAAATTGTAACTCAATCTGCAATCTCATTTAGCAATGTAACCTTTCAATTTGCGTTTATTCACAAGTAAACAGAGAGGACGCTATGATCACGATGACAGTGAATATTTCCAACAAGAGTCCCTCAGTGATTTTGGTGATATATTTAGTAGAGTGCATTGCTAATAAAATTACACAATGGGCGTTGTATTATTGATCCCCAAAATTCGTAAAATGTGGTTTATGGATTAAAACTCCTACGACCCTAAGATGAGCACGTTCCTATCCATGCAAGGTAGAACAGAGTAAACACTAAAATCAAAAATTACATTATTCACAAATATAAGAAATATGTTCGTAATGAAATCAAAACAATTACCCGTATAATTTTAATCAACAGCTTTATCTTGTAATCAGCTAAATCCTTTTAATAAAAAAGAAATGGTATAAAAAAGGAATATCAAACGAGTATGCTTGCCGCCATAAAACGCTTTAAACCTCAGTTAAATCAAAGTCGAGGAAGGTATTGTTGTTTTTGCAAAATATTTACGACAAATTCGGCTAAATATCAATATTAAGTAACAATATCATATATTTCCTGTGAAGGAACGACATTGCATTCATAATATTCATATTTTTCACTAATACTATGTGAAATTTAACTTTGACAATAGCTTACGAAAACGAGTAAAGAAATAAAATCGGATATAAATATGTTAAGTTTCGATTACCGTGCTATTAAGTTTCGTTGTTTATCCTTAAGAAAACAACACGTTGATCCTTAACTTACGCAGGAGTAGATATTTTGTTAAGAAAGTTGAAATCGGATTCGGTGACGAGCGTTTGGTTCGGACGGTCGTCGCAGCAGCTCTTCGGCA
>JAHWFO010017245.1:0-11596 GCA_023313115.1 Rhysida immarginata
AAAGATGTTCAATATGCCCCCCCTGTAGTCGAATTCGTCCCAAACCCACATTAACATGTCTCCATCAATCCCACGTATCGCTACCGTAATGCGTTCTTTCAGCTCGTCAAGGTCACGGGGAAGGGGTACGGTGAAGACCTTGTCCTTTACACACCCCCATAAAAAGAAATCACAGCGGTGGATTGGTCGAGCAAACAATAACCTGGAACTTCCAAAGTGGCCACGGCGGAGCCCTGACCTCACACCTGACCTCACACCGGACGAATTCGACTACCGCATTGATGTATGCCGTGTCACGACAGGGGGGCATATTGAACATCTTTAACTGTGTCACAATAAACTTCAATTGTTTTTCTTTAAGAATCCGTAGGTGGTGTGTCTATATTTTGAATAGCTTTGATGTAATACACTTTTAAAAGTGTGAAGTTCTTTTGTAATCACCCTGTATATCTGTAGTAAAGATTTGAAGAAAAACTGTTGGTCAGACAACAATGGTCAGGTGACTTTTCAGTTCCAGCATTTGATTCAAGCTGGCGCCAACAATGGTTAAACGTGCAACAACAATGCAAAACTGTTTCCGTAACACTTTTTGGTGTCAGTTATCGCATCACGATTTTTGTAGATAGATGTCCAGCCTTAAAACATTATCATGTTAAAATGTTCATTTCTTTGCTGAAGCTACAGAAGGTAGGGACATCTGTGTACACGGTAAACACAAATATTAACCGTGATTTATAACTGGAGAAACGACACAAGAACCACGTTTATAAGTTGTTGCCATGCTGTGTTCAAGAGCGACAGACCAAGTACCGTAAACTGTATGAACGATAGCTGGCGGTTGAAAAGTGGAAATACGTGGTCACGATAGATCAGGCGTACGTTTATTTAAGCGACTGCAAAAGAGCCGAGCCATTCTCTGCCGCCCAAGGGTTCTAAGGACTGCAGGAAACGGTACCGTGAATGCAAGGAAACATTTTCAAAAGGAATACAGAGACAAGGTAACATTACACAAAATTGTGTCAAAGGCCAAGTCAACGCCATGTACTATCAGACTAACGTTCTAACCGCCATATTTACCCGTGATATTCCCCTTTGTATGTTACTGAGATAAACAAGGTATGGCTGCACCAAGACAAAGCGTCGAGTCACACTGGTCTAAACCAAAATGCAACATACACTGCTCGCTCAATTGAAAGTGGACACCTTCACATTGATGCTTTATTTACAGCGTGTGTAATAGCGTTTACTGTGGCCTTTTGCTCTAAGCATAGCATCCATACGCCGTGACATGCACCACCAACTCCAGGAAGCAACCGGTATTTTTGCCCACTCCTCCTACAAAGCCTGCACAAGTTGGATGCGCACGAATCCGACGCTCAAATTCATCCCGAATATGTTCAAATACAGGTTGAGGTCTGGACTCTCTGTAGGCCACTGAAGTTCTTGAAGATTATTCTCCGGAAACCAGGCACTGATAGCACGGTGCATTGTCGTGCTGGAACACAAATGGCCCTTCATCGAACTGCTGCCACAACATAGGAAGCATGGAATTGTCTAGAAAGTCTAGATACTGTTCGGATGCCATGTTCCCCTCGATCACAACCAGCGAATTAAGTCCAAACCAGGAGAAACACCGCCGCCAACCACATCATCATACTACCACCACCAAACTTCACTCTTGGGATGACTCACTCAGGTAGCAGCCGCTGCCCTGAAAAACGCCAGATGCAGGTGCGCCAATCCGATCGGTAGAATGTGAAGCGTGATTCGTCGCTCCACATGTTCTTCCACCGGTCCAACGACCAATACCGTCCTCTTTACACCGGACCACACGACGCTGGACGTTTCCAGGGGTGATGCTAGGCTTGTGGGCAGCAGCCCGACCGGTTTATCCTAAGGCATGAAGCTTCAGACGTATCGTTATAGTGCTGACTGTTGTTCCCGCTGCCTGCTGGAAGCAGCGTTGCCAGATTGGGCTACAAGTAGCGAATTGGGCTACTTTTGAAAGCCTGGCGCTACTAAAATTTGAAGTTTGTGATTTGCGACTTTTTGGGCTACTTTTATAGAAGACTTGGGCTATTAAATGGGACTTTGGGCTACTTAAAAAAGTATTTCTATTTAAGCGTCAAATGACCTATTTAAGTGTTGGGTCGAACTTAAGTCTATGCTCAAGGGAAGTATACCCATAACCCGGGAATTCCCACATGTATGAACTCTTCCTGGCAGCTCCGTAGATATAAATATTAATAGGGCTAGAGAGTGTATATTTTCCATTTGTCCTGGATGGATGAGCTTCCATTTCACCTCCACACAATTAAGTGTTAACTAGGCTACCTGTTCTCCAAGAGGGTATGAACCCCCAGGTTAGCGAAATCTTCCAAAGGATTCGCTAAAACTTTTCCGTAATGGTGGTTTATTGTATTGTATGCATGTATATTTACAAGTCAATGGTTCGCGCAAGTCAGATCTTTGTGAAAGGGGTTCACGAGTCGAAAACGTTTCGCAACTGTGTTAACAATCAAATGCTCCCTCAATGCCCAGAAAGGCTGCAAGGGCTATTTCTGTCTGAGACAGGGTCTTGTCTATCCTTACCAGAAGGTGATGTAGAGCAATCTCTGTTGATTTACCTGATTGATATGGAAATTAGTTAGCATGTATGGGTCCAATTCTGGCCATTGTTGCTCTAACCTGCTTACTAATAATCTTTTCCATGCATTTGACCTGGACCTGCTTACTAATAATCTTTTCCATGCATTTGACTAATTGGACCTGGTCATTGCAACCCTTTCCAAGTTTTGGTAAAAATATGACTTTCTTCCGACGTGTAGAAATGTATCCCAGGGCTAAGCTGTTCATAAAGATTTTGCACAGTATATATGAAATCAATGTGCCTAAAAGGATAAGGTCTCGCAAACATCTTCCCAAAATGCGTCCTTTACTGTTAGCTGATCTAACAGCTTTATTATACTCAGCGAGTACATTTTTGTACAATTGCTACACGTTGGTTTTGTTAACACGCTTGAAACGTTTCCTGACTTAATGTGGCCATTTAAGTGGTAGTACTGAAAATGTTGAAATAACTGAGCAGCTTCGAGCTGATAAATATTGTACACGGAACACTTAGAAAAAGAAAGAGAAAAGGCTCAGATAAGTGGATGATTGAAAATGTTAATTTTTTCACAGATAAAAGAAAAAAAATTAGAATGTAATCTTTTTAACTTTAACAACTCTGTTGCTCAATTCGCAGGAGAAGCAAAAGCTTTGAGAAGTGGCGACCATTTTATTAAATGCGAAGACGGGAGAGATGATATTAAAAAAGTGAAAAAAGAGCTATAAGAATTAAATTCAGACATTTCTGATAAGCAACGGCTTTTAAAAAACGGATAAAGTTTTATGAATAAATGCGAAAAAAATGTTAAATTAAAAATTATTTATTTTACCTAATTTATGTTCAATTAAAAATCCTTATAAAGGTCCTTATAAATCTCTCAAAAGTCCTTAAGAACTCCTTATTTCCATTTTAAAAAACTTGAGTACGAACTCCACACATAATAAATAAAAATTATGTACGTAAAGAAACCAGAAGGAGAATTTTATCTGACGGGAGTTGGGATTTATGTCCTGGACCCGGTATTTTGTTCAGGGTGATTAGCGACCGGCAAACTGATGGAAATTTACAAATACTCGGAGAATTTTACGAAATCAGCAAAAAAATGCGAAATAGAAACGAAAAATTTGAAAAATGTCAATAATATTCTATCAAGACTTTTATTTGCTGCTGATGGTCAGGAAAAATAACGTGATCAACCGGGAAAAATCAGGGAATTTTAAAAAATCGTTTTGCTATAGTAATATATGGCCTGTCATTATTTGCGATGCATATTCTTAAGGTTTGTACGTTGTTTGGGATTGACACAATAATAAAACGATTAAGTTGAAGCAGCATGGCCAACAAGATTATAAGGGGATAATCTAGGCCATTGTTGAAGATAGTCGCAATAGAAATTCTAAATATTTGAGTTTAGCGATAGATATACACATATACACAATTATTGAATTAATCGTATAAATTTACTTTTTCAATTTATTCACAAATAGCGTTTTATATCGGATTTTGGTTTTTTTTTGTAAATTTTTATTCGCATTCCACTCTAGTTAGATCGTTTTAGGAGTTTCCTTTGTAAACATAAATAGAAGTTATCTGTAGGTTTCCCGTTATCACAACGACCATTTTATAATCAAAAACACTTCTCCTGTCTTCATTTTTTGGAAATATATAAAGTTAAAGGCCTTTAAAAACATAAAGGACCATAATGCACTTCGCGTTTGGCCAACTATGGTGGAGCATAAAAATCGGGCTACTTTTAGGAAAATTTTGCGACATTTTGCCGTTCGCCTCGCTACTTTCCGGAGTTAAAATCTGGCAACCCTGGCTGGAAATCCTGTCGCCGTTGTTCCGCTGGAACAGCCCTGTTCTACCTTACCAACCGCTTCAGGGTCCTCCGGTCTCTATCGGTCAGCATGCAGGTTTGGCCACCTCGATGACGTCGTGTTTCCAATCATTCATGTTTCCATTCATGACAATAGCACCCACGGTCGACTTTAGCAAATTTAGTCTCGCTCCTATAGCCCGCACACTCTGGCCACTGATATGGAAGCCAATGTCTACTCCACGTTGAAAATCACTCAGCTGCTTTAATGGTGGCATTTTACCTCAGCGCGTGATAAGACACTAAATGGCTCCAACTACGCATGATTTTGCTGTTTTATTACGAATATTCAAACTATTGCCCAAATTTGCATAGGTTGTTCCACTACGGCTAGTGTTCACTTTCAGTTGAGCAGTCAGTGTAGTTTGTTAAAAATCATCTCTTAAGAATATCTACAAGTTTTTCAGGAAACTATTGGCAAATACATTTACAATGGTATATGCCCATGAAAACAACAGCTGATTTCTGTTAGAAAATATTTTGTTAGAAATTAAACTTAGCAAGCGATTCCGACAACAAAATTTAATTAATTCAAATTGCAAATTGTTATACAGGATGGTCAAATGTTGCTTTACCATATTATTAATTTGATTACACACAAATATTTCAGTTTGCATATGCATTTAAGCTTATTTTTTAAAAGTTCATTTAATTTATATAACATAAAATTTGACAAAATAATACGTTTTACTTTCTTTAAATAATTGTGTAAATAAAATAATGTTACGGTAAAGTAACTTTTGATGCACTCAGTATTACAGAGATGCGAGGAAGGAGCAAAAACCGTTCTTTGTAGATTATCGATTACGCTTTTCTATTGCAACACTTAGGTGTGACTGCGACCTTTCAATTTATTATTCATGCATAGTGTTAGATCTCGTTTAGGCAACTGCGAATTCATGACTGTTTTATTTAAATGTCTGAGATCCCAAGCAATAAAAGAAAAAAAAAGAGATAACCATCAAAATTGGATTCGACGAACAGCAATAAATATAAATTTCCATTCCACGACGGGCGAAATACGAATTCTGAATTCCAATCGGGTCTCCCGGAAAATGAGAAGAAAACGAGAGTTTGATGCAGGCACATTAATGGACGAGATAAGCTCCATTTCCCAACCAAGGGATAAAGGGGTAAATAGCAGCTGTCGCTCCAATTCAGAGCACCCTGTCATGATAGAATTTAACATTTTACAATTTAACATTTTGTAAAGAAAAATCATGAAGGCAATATATATAAGGGCAATATATATAAAATGATTGGAGGTACGCCTATGAGTTCATGCCTCAGCCCTATTTTATCTGAGATTTTCCTAAAAAACTTTGAAGATATTCTGAAATCATCCAATTTTTATTTCCCCAAAACATAGTATCGCTACGTGGATGATATGTTTACTATCTTTGACACCAATAAATGCAGTGTTGAAGACTTCGTCCAACACATCAATAAGTTTTTTCCAACAGTACAATTTACGTACGAATTAGAAAATAATTTTAAGCTTCGCTTTTTAGATATTTTGATTTGTAGAGATCAGAACTCATTATCTTTCGAAGTTTACAGAAAGCCGACCAATAAGTTAAATTATATTACTAACGATTCTAGTCAGCCATGGAATCAAAAGGTATCAACTTTTGTTTCCATGATTGATAGAGCGTTAAATTTACCTTTAAGCAATTTGATTTTCGAAAAAGAGATCACACTAATTAAAAACATAGCAGAGTTGAACGGCTATAGCAAATGCACCATCGAAAATTTACTCAGAAAGAGGAGAATCAAGAAGTTTATAGAAGATACTACCACCTTCAGCAGAAACAAAGAAATTGGAAAAACGATCTCGTTACCATACAATAAGTTTTACATTAACGGTTTAAATTCGGTTCTTAAAGCTTTTAATTTATCCCTGTCTTTTAGCAATCCAAATCAGATCAAGAATTTTCTACAAAAAACAAAGGACGGAATCCCACCACTACAGAAGTCAGGAATTTACAAAGCAACCTGTTCAAATTGCCCGATGTTTTATTTGGGGCAAACTTTTCGGAATATAGAGACTCGATTTAAGGAACATTTTAGACACAGAAAATACGGAAGAAGGGGGTCAATCGTCAATAGCAAAACATTCAATAGAAACCGGCCATGACTTTTCTTTACAAAATGTTAAATTGATAAAAATCGTTAAATAAAAAATACCTGTTGGACGCTTCGAATGCTTAGCCATTCACAGTGCAGATAAAGAACGGCTATTAAACGCGGACATGGAGCCAATAGAGGAATCATCTCTAATCAAATGGGCTTCCAAACTACCCAATCGTTAACTTTGATTTGGTTGACCAATTTTTTGATTGGTTTTTCGTTCATTATATATATCCAGCGTTTTTCATTCTAAAGTCTAAAGTCAGGATGGTAAAACTGTGTCCTGCGAAAAGGCCTGCCGGGATGCCTGCTTGGATGCTAGGTTTGCTGCATTTGACCTAGTGTTCAACGAAATGTTAGAAGCCCTCCGGGATGAAATAAACGCTAAGTATAGTGCACTGGAGGAAAAAGTCGAATCCCTACACAAAAGTTTTGAAGAGAAGTTCGAAGGTATCAATAAGGAAATTAAGGACTCTCGTAGAGATGTTATTGAGAAGATAAGCGAACTTAAGGAAGCCTTTGGGAAATGCTCCGGGACTCCGAAGTCAAGAAACTCCACGGAAGATAATCCAGTTGATAACAGCAAGGTAAGTAATGTCTTAAAAACTATTTCCTCTTCTAATAGTATGGAGTCTATGGATATAATAGAAAATAGTGACTGTTCGACAAACGGTGGCTGTAAGAGAAGTTACTCTGACGGAACTGATGAAGAAGTGGGTGACAGTCCCTGGATTGGTGTCACTAATAAAAAATTCAGAAAAGGCAAAAGGAACGATAACCTAAAGACCGTCTCCAGAGTAAACGAAGAAGTCGTCAGCGCGTCTAGAATGAGGAATCTGAAGAATGGACAAGGTCGCTCGGCTAATGAAGACCATAGAATCAGGAAGAGGTATGTACCGCCGATTATCGTGCGGACTCATGGCGTCCCGTTTAAGACGATTTTAACTGAGCTCGAGAAGCAAGTTCCAGTGGAAAAGATAACCGTTCATACGGGCAGAGCTGAAACCGTCAAAGTTAAATGTGAAGACGAAGAAACGCACAACAGGTTAGTCTCTGGAATTAAGTCTGATAATATCTTAAAAATTCAGCATCATCAACTGAAGTCGGAGAAGGTCTTGAAATACATGATACGTAATGTAGATATTACGTATGACCTCGATGACTTCCAAGAAGATCTAAAAAGAGCCAACTACTTCCCGGAAAAATTAATTCGCTTGAGGAAAGCCAAAGGATCCATTGATATGCCGATGGTTTTGGTTCTGCTTCCGAACTCCGAACACAACCAGTCATTGAAAAACATAACACGTATTGGGCCGCTTGCAGTAACAGTGGAGGCCTTTCGAGGGAACAAGAAGCCACTACAGTGCTACAACTGCCTGCGCTTCGGACACGTATCCATGGGCTGCACGGAGGATCCTCGTTGTAATAAATGTGCTGAGGGGCACCAGTCAAGAGATTGCCCCAGGATCAAAGGACAAGACCCCCCAAAGTGCATTAGATGTGGTGGACAGCGCACTTCAAGTTACACGAAATGTCCAAAATACCCCCAGGTTCAAAGGATGCCTAGTTCTAAAGTGACCGTAGGCAAATCCTATGCTGCTGCTGTGTCTATGCCGGAAGATAAAGGCCTCGACATCAACGACCTACCAGGTATGTATAAGCAATTAGGACGTATCTTTCATCTGTTTTCTAATCTAGGCAAAAGTTACCCACAGTTGAGTGGGCTCCTTACGACCAACTAATTTTAGCATGGCTGCACAAAGTTAAACTGTAATCAACAAAGGTGAACTTCGGTGCGTGATATGGAACGCTAGGGGCATTCCCCGAAAGCGTATCGAATTTCACAAATTTCTGTTAAAGCAAGACATCGACGTTGCTTTCCTTTGTGAAACTCATCTCAAACCAAGCCAAGACTTCAAGCTACCTGGCTATTGTGTGTACCGTAAGGATCGAATGGCTTCAAATGCTTCTGGGGGCGCTGCGATCATCATTAAGAAGGGAATTCAACACCAAGAATTAGTCTCCAAGTCTTATGCAGGTATGGAATCGGCCTCCATCATTATCAATGACGTCTCCTGTGGTGAAGTGAAGTTCGTGGTGCTCTACAATTCACCTAAACATCATCTTGACATTAGTGAGCTTGATGAACTCTTCAGTGGTGACACTCCAGTCGTCCTAGCTGGTGACCTAAATGCCAAACACCCAAGCTGGAACTCCAGAACGCAGAATTACAACGGCATGATTCTCTATAGGTACATACAAGGTAGAGATGATATCATCGCTGCTGGACCTGTGGAGGACACCTACTACTGCGACCACTCCCCTTGTAGTGACGTTTTGGACATCTCGCTCTTGAAGGGTTTCTTCAAACCTTAAAATATCTTCACGATTGATGACCTTTCTTCTGACCACAAGCCTGTGGCGTTGAACTTTGACAATGTCGACATAAATTTCCGAGAGGAACTGATACATCATCAAGACTGGAAGCTCTACAAAGATATTCTTAAGGAATATGGCTGCCATCTCGACTGTACAAAGGACATCAATCAACGTGTTGAAGACATCACCAGATGTATTAACAGTGCCATAGAAGCTAGTAAGTATCCATCAGAGAATAAACCTCCTCATCGAATCCAACTCACTCCTGGAATCCAACGCCTAATTTCTGAAAGAAACAGGACTCGTAGACTATGGCAACGCTATCGTGAACCTTGGCTCAAAACCAAGTATAACAGGCTAGTGCGAAGAGTCCAAGAGGATATAAAAGAGCTTCGCGACGCTAAATGGAATGAAAAACTCAAAAGCTTGTCGGCTCGTGACAATTCCATTTGGAGTATGGTCAGAGCTTTACAGAAGAGGAAGAATGATATGCTTCCTCCACTACGTACTCCACAAGATGACTATGTCCAAACTGATCAGGACAAGGCCAAAGTCATTGCAGATTCACAGGAAATGCAGTTTGTTACTCCTACCAACGATAAGCCCGAGAGCCAAATCATGTCTCAGCGTGTGGAAGAAGGTATTGTCAACTTTGATGAAGTCCCGCAGCATTTAACGAAGTACAACATCGAGGCTGGAGAGATCGCCAACATCATAAGTAAACTGAAAAAGAAGAAGGCTCCAGGAAAAGACAAGGTGAGTAATAATGCGTTTATGAATCTCCCAAAGAACTTTATTGACTTTCTCACCAATATCATTAGCGACTGCTGGAAATTTTCTTATTTCCCTGTGGCTTGGAAGAAATCTATTGTGTTTAGTATCCCCAAGCAGGGGCAAAATCCTGCAATTCCGGCGAGTTAGCGACCTATTAGCCTGCTACCCACGATGTCCAAGGTGTTGGAGAGAACGATCCTTGTCAGATTCCAAGATCACTGTCTAGCAAATGACCTTTTTAGGGAAGAGCAGTTTGGCTTTCGTGCCGCCCACTCTTGTGCGATGCAGATATGGAGGCTCGTTGAAGACCTGAGCACCCCCCCTGAACCTATCCAGGTACTGTGGGGTGGTATTTCTCGATGTCAGTAAAGCTTTTGACCAAGTGTGGCATGAGGGCCTTGTCTACAAAATGATCAGAGACGGGTTCCCTGCCGATTTGATTTTGATGGTGAAATCCTTTCTTGACGGCAGATCCTATCAAGCCAAAGTTGGAGAAGATCTTCCCACACCCCGTGTTGTAAAGGTCGGTGTCCCTCAGGGTTCTATCCTCGGGCCTGTGCTATTTAATTACTTTGTACATGATTTCCCGACTTTGTACCTCAATAGGAAGCTCTAGCATCCCCCAGATTCAATTGTTCTGTTCAATAAGAAACTGGACTGGGTGGACATATACAAGTAATGGGAGTTATCATTGACTCAAGACTCTCATGGAACCGGCATATGTCCTCTGCTCTGAACAAAGCGAAGAGGGCTAAGTACATTCTCATAGCTCTCATGGGTCGCAACAGCGCCCTCAGCATTGACAACAAGCTACTACTGTACAAATCGATTATCCGGACCATACTCCTCTATGGCATGCCTGCGTGGGCGACTATCTGTAAAACCAGATGGAGTGAACTACAGTCATTCCAGAATGTTACCCTGAGGACCATTGCCCAGCTGGACAGAAGGACGGTGAAAAACCAATCCATCCACTTGGATTTAAACATGGCCCATATCGGAAAGTTTATACAGGATCTCCTTTTGATTATGATACAGAAGATGAAGACTCACGACAATAAGCTTGTGAAAGGGATACTGAAGAACTCAATGAATATGAACTGGCATACGAAGTATCGTAAACCGAGGCACGTTCTTGACATCAATTTTGAAGATATTAGCAACGCCTCTTTCCCAGACTACTGGAAGATGTGATAATCTTATGTCTCCTTGTATTTTTTTTTATTTCGTTTGTTTTTTGTTTCTGACAATCGTCAATCTTATTTTCTTTTTGTATAATTTGGAAGACCGCTTGGGTTGGTTAGGCTTCTTGACTACCTCAGTGTATTTCATTTGGAGTTTATTCTGGTTGGATGAGCTTTGTGAAAGCGCTGCTTTCGTCCCATCCTAACAAATGTACACTTCAAAAAAAAAAAATTCTAAAGTCAGATCTTCCAGACCTCCTCGAGTTCGCTGTAGGCTTCCTCGAGTATCGACTTCAGACTGCTGAATGATGAATGTAGGGCATTCGAAAAGCGCTTCCAGATTTACCAGGTTGTATTATTTCAACTTAATCTTTGTTGTGGTTAAAGAGTATTTATTTATCATTAAGTTTAACAGACTGGAATTAATATAACCATATGGGACCATATGCTACTGTTGTAACTTTCAATGGTAAGATATAGCATGTAATATATCAAACAGCTCGTAACAACGTGTCATGACTGAATATAACGAGTAAATAATGATAGTGGAAATTAGTTTATTAGCATGTGCCCTAATATTACCATATGGCACCATATGTTACTGTTGTAACCTTCAATGCTAAGATATGACATGTAATA
>JAHWFO010017245.1:11606-33466 GCA_023313115.1 Rhysida immarginata
CATATGTTACTGTTGTAACCTTCAATGCTAAGATATGACATGTAATATATCAAACAGCTCATAACAACGTGCCATGATTAAATATAACGAGTAAACAATGATAGTAGGAATTGGTTTAGTAGCATGTGCTCTAATATTACCATATGACACCCTATATTACTGTTGTTATTTTTAATGCGTAGATATGGCATTTAATATATCAAACAGCTCGTAACAACGTATCATGATGAATATAACGAGTAAATAATGATAGTGGGAATTAGTTTAGTAGCACGTGCCCTAATGTTATCATGTGGCACCATATGTTGCTGTTGTAACTTTCAATGCTAAGATATGGCATGTAATGTATCAAACAACTCGTAACAACATGTCGTGAGTGAATATAACCGGTAAATTATGATACTCGATATTTGTCCAGTAGTATGTGTTGGAATCGTATCATAAATGGTTTCATTACAGTATCATTGGGCTTTTCAATGTAAATATATTGTATGGAATCTAGAAGTGATCTACTGGATGCTTTTGAAAAGGATTTAGTGAGATACCTAGCGATGTTCTGTACCTTAAAATAAACACAAGTTTCCTCCTTCGTTCGTGTCGAAATTGCTTTCCTAAAAGTAGTACTCCTTAAGGGCGGAGTTTAACCAAACTTCACGAGCTGTTTACGCTTTTGAGAAATGCAATTTCGACAAAACGTATGAGGAAACTTGTGTTTATTTTAAGGAGCAGAAATCGCTATATAACGCACGACATCCTTTTCAAAAGCACCCTGCATACGTAAAGATCTAATGAGAATACGAATGAAAATAAATGGTTTTATACTATATAATATTAATTTATGGCTTGTTCCTGATTCGTCCAAGTAATAACACCCATAATATATATGTCATTAACCTATACATTACTTAGAATCGATTACAGTCGCCATAAAAGTTTTCACTTCGGTCGTTTGGTCTTAAGCACACTCATTTTTTTTTTCGTTTGTTGGAAACTATGACAGATGGATTGTTACCCGGACCCCGATGATCATGTGATTTTTGAGTGCCCTGGCCTGTTTCTCGTTGGCCTCGGTATATGTATGATGATGTAACAATGTATGAAATTTTCGCGCTCAGGCTTTGAGTAGAGGTGGTGTTGGCTACGGACATAAGGCTTGATAATGGAAACATCATACATTGTTACATCATCATTAGTCGACCATTGTCAATCCTGTTTCTACCAATAATAAGCCCTAAAAATTTGGTCGACTAATGATGATATAACAATGTATGACGTTTCCGTTATCGGGCCTTCTGTCTAGGAGGTGTTGCTCTTAGACAGAAAGCTAAACAACTGAAACGTTATACACTGTTACATCACCATATTTCGACCATTGTTAATCATATTTTTACCAATAATAAGCTGTAAATTTGGTTAACTTATGATGATGTAACAATGTATGGACGTTTCAGTTGTTTGGCTTTCTTTCTAGGAGGTGTTGTGTCAAAAAGTTCATGTTTTATTCTTTATTATTATTATTATTATTTTAATATTTATATGCATGTACATGCTTTTGCTATCAAGCATTACAGAGGTTCCTTGATTTTTTAGTATTTTTTTTTCTTAAAGCCCGAGCGCGAAAATTTCATACATTGTTACCTCATCATACCTAGTCATAATTTAGGGCTTATTATTGGTAGAACTGCGATTAAAGATGACTACCTAAGACGTTTTAACAATGTATGACGTTTCCGCACTTAGGCTTTCTCTTTAGGTGGTGTTGGTTGTGTTGGCCCAACCAACACCACCTAAAGAGAAATCCTGAGCGCGGAAACGTCATACATTGTTACATCATGATACGAAGTCATAATTTAGAGCTTATTATTGGTAGAAATGCGATTAAAGATGACTTTTTATAGTGATGTAACAATGTATGAAAATTTCGCGCTCAGGCTTTGAGTAGAGGTGGTGTTGGCCCAACACCTCCTAGACAGAAGGCCTATTAATGGAAACGTCATACATTGTTACATCATCATTCGTCGACCATTGTTAATCCTACTTCTACCAATAATAAGCCGTAAATTTGGTCGACTAATAATGATGAAACAATGTATTACGTTTCCGTTATCAGGCCTTCTGTCTAGGAGGTGTTGCCTGGCCTGTCTCTCGTTGGCCTCGTATTAATTACATCAATTATTGTTGAAGTAATATACAAACACGACCTGCCGATTATTGACGCAAACACGAGTCACACATGCAAGCAAACAAACAAACCAAGTCTATTTCATATACAGCATGATTCTGAAAAAGTTTTGTATAACTGTAAGCAATGACCGAGGTGACCAGAATGAACATTTTCTTTTAATACAATGTGGGGTCACAAGTACATTGTTTAGGTGCTATCACGTTTGATGTTTATTGCTTGAATTATCACGTTCCTGTGGACGATTCCACTGTTTATTGGACGTGCATTGCTACAGTTACTGCACTGAGATCGCTGATAATCAACAGCGGAAAATGGAACATTACAGTTGGGCAGAACTTGCGGACATGCATATGATTTACAGAGAAGCATGTGGAAGGGATAGTGTTGCACAAAGTCTCTATCAAGAGCGCTTTCCAAATCGCAGGTTTCCAGGAAGAGGTATGTCGCCCCGCCTTCATCACCGTATCCGAGACACAGGGACTGTGGACGTTCGTAAGCCTACATCAGGCCGACCTCCATAAGTTCGTACAGACGACTTGGAGGAAGATGTGTTGCAGCGTTTTGAAGCCAAGCCATAGACGAGCACTCGAACAGTTGCCGCTGCTACTGGAACTAGGCAAACGACTGTGTGGATGATTGTCCGTGGAAGGCTGTTGCACCGTTTCCGGTATCGAAAGGTGCAAGCTTTGTGTCCTACAGATTTTTTCACCCTGTTATCTTTGCCACATGGTTCCTGCAGCAGGATGCTCGTGATCCTGATTGGTCCAAACACGAACTGTTCACTGATGAAGCTACTTTCACCCGTGAGGGTGAGTACAACGCCCACAACAATCATGTCTGGGCAGACATTAATCCTCATACAACACGAACTCGCGGGTATCAGCATCGCTTTAATATGAACGTGTGGGCTGGTGTCATTGGAAATCATCTAATGGGCCCGTACATCATGCCTAACCACTTGACAGGTGAGAATTACAATCAGTTTATGCAGGAAACTCTCCCCAAGTTCTTCGATAACACCCCTCTGGATGTTTGACAAAACATGTGGTACATGCATGATGGAGCTCCGGCACACTTCGCTCAGACAGTACGCGACACTCTAAATACCGCCTTCCCAGGAAGATGGATTGGGCGAGGTGGGCCTGTAGCTTGGCCATCTCGCTAACCTTACCTCAACCCACTTGATCGAAACATCTTCAGAGCCTAGTGTATGAAACACCTGTGGACACAACGAGTGATCTTGTAGCACGAATTGCTGTTGCTGCTAGTGGCATTCAAGATACTCCGGACACGTTTCACCGGGTGAGAGAATCCTTACGTCGGCAGTGTCAGCTATGTCATGTCGCACCACTGGTGGCCGTCACTTTGAACATTTGCTTTGAACTGGCGTCGTTATTGTAGGTAATGTTGACAGCTTTTGTCGTCTGTTTTGGTTGGTATCTAAACAAGAGGACATACATGATGTACACGAAACCGTATTATTGTCATTAACATAAAGTGTCTTGCACATAAAACGTGATAGCTCCTGAACAATGTACTTGCGACCCCACATTAAAAGAAAATGTTCATTCTGGTCACCTTTGTCATTGCTTACAGCTATAAAAAAATTTCCATATTTTTATTAAGTGAAAGAGTTCCATAGAAAAACAAAAACTTTCCGGGCCAGACCCGGGTCTGAGTTTTTTTTGGAATACTTAAAGAATATATTTTTAAAGTTTTTTTTTCTAAAAAAGCTGCTAATATTTGCTAATCGCGGATCTATAGTGATTTAGTCAGAGTGTTGTGTAAGTTAATACTCTGCACTCAGAAAGTTTCGGTGTTCATAAGCTTAGCGATCAAGGTTTCCAAATCGTTTCCGTTCTATTCATGTCTTTTAAAGTTGCAAGATTCTTAGACTCGTATCTGTTTTTCATTTCAGAACTCTTTTGAAGACGGGAACTGTTTACCGTTTTAAGGCAGAATAGCAAGCTGGACCAAAGCGAACAATGTAAGCGGATGTTTGAATATGTGTCACAATTAAATAATATAAGCAGAATAGCATTTAATCGAACAAGAGAAAAAAGGGACGGGAGACGGTTAAATTCAATGAATTTCATTTAATGCATGAATCTTGAAGAGGCAGTTGAAGCGAATCTCCAACTTACAAGCTTTTCAAAATCAGAGTTCTTTTCTTTGAACACTATAATTGCTTATAATCACAAACTGAATAAAGCGAATTAATATTTGATTTAACTAATAAAGAAAACGGACTACTGTCCGGTTACAGTTTAAACAAATTAAAATTAATTTTACAGCTAGGGTTCAAATCTTCGATATCTCTTGCGTACACGAGGCTGTCGTCTGGGTTCGGATCCCGGGGTAATTTATGGCCGGAATACCAATGAGATTGGACGCAAGTATATGACCAGTTGATGCCTGAGGTAACCGTCGCAGGTGAGCACGGCAACCTATAAAGGTGAAGCTTCTCGTAGGTGGGAACTAGGAATAACATAAAAATCACACATTAGGATAGAATTCTAACGAGCACTTGGACATATTTCAACACACAATACAGTCAACACAAAATGAGAGTTACTACCAAATGGCGCAACGCTGCCCAGCGAGCGGGTAGGCCGAACAGGGCCCCGTCGACGCTATCTAACGCTAATGGCTCGCTGCAGGTGCTACACTGCTCCTCTCTCTCCCTGTATTGAAGCTAAAGCAGATGGAATTGCCTCAGCGAACGCCTTAAAGGATTTCAACTACAAGCGCCCGGCGCACATGGGACAGCATAGTGGTCATGCAGCCTTTACTGGTTGCGCCAGCTGTTTAAACGCCCCTAAGAGTAACCCACTCCAATCCGGCGAAGCCATCATAAAGACAACGGAAACATAGAATGAAATGCATGATTGTTTTTATCAACCGTACAAAGCCGCTTAGAAGATGTAAAAAGGCGACGAAACTTTAGCCGACCTAGCCTGTTCCATTCCATCAAGAGAAAGGGCCGCAGATGGTAAGCAGCCCTTTCCCACACGACAGACGGCGGGTATGCAGATCCGAAACATCTAGCAACCCTTGCCGAACAGAACTGCTTATTTATGAACACCATTGGAACAGCAAGATCTATTTTGAAAGCCTCACCAGATCATCAAGACTCATCAAACAGACACCGCACTGAATGATAAGTGAGACTTCTCAACCCATAGTGCTGCTTGAGGCGGGCCCAAATGATACCAGTGCTGCTTGGGTGAGTGAGCACTCAAAAAATATGTGCGGAATGATACCAGTTTTAACACCTTCCAAATCGATGCCCAAGGGTAGTTAGGATGCAAACGGACCACGTGCGTAGTCAAATCCGGTTTCAAATTATCAAAAAACCAGAACTCTTTTAGAAGTCCCACAGAGTCAAAACTGTCCCCACGAAGAACAGGAATAAAAGACTCAAAATCCGATTGAAGATTTCTGTAAGATTTCGGCTCTAGACACAATACAATTGCTGGCAATGATGACGGAATTGGTAAACAGTTGACTTTGAGAAACAGCCGAAAGTGAATGAAAAGAAAATTCGCCCAGATGGGAGGAGGAATTAAAAACATCCGAATCAAAGCCGCCATTCTGGCTGCCACAAGACGCTGACGGACCACCGGAAGCCCTAACCCTCCTCTTTCAAACGGGGCAAACAGAAAATCTGCACGCAAAGGATGGTTACAGCTGCTAAAATTTATGCCTCAAACACAATCGACGATTTTCCTACGCAACGTTGCTTGCTTTCGCTGCGATAGCAGAGAAAACACACATTTGGCTGTCAATAAAGGGATAATATATGTTTTGACAAAACGAACCTTGACCAGCATAGATGTTTTGAACCGAAAAGCCTTATTTAGGCGAGGTGTCACGTGGATTTTGCCAGAGTACGACATCGGCGAAAGTGAAAGAAGAGGATGACGCGTCGATGTTACGTAAGGAGAAGGGAGCCACTCCGAAAGCGACGCGAGAGTGGAACGAGAAGAGTAGGAAGGGACGATGGCACCGACGTGAAAGGTCGCAGGATCGTTTGCGAGCCGAGTTGGAGGAGAAATTGCGAATGGTCGTCAGGCGAAAGAGACGGAATAGACGTCGCAGGAAAAGCGTAGAACGTCCCTGAGTAGAGTAAGTCCTCAAATACGCGCATATTAATGAGGTGGGCGTGGCCGATTAAACCTCAATTTCCACCAATCAGCGTGCAGCATTCGCCCCACGTCACCCCTCACCACCCTTCCTCCCCTACCTTCTTGACGTCACAGACGTTCAACCAATCCGCGTACAGAAGACGTCTCACGTGACCCACCACCTCATCCCCCCTTGTTTTTGGGTGTGGGTCTTTTAATTTGGGCGTTGGCCTTTTATTTGGGCGTTGGCCTTTTAATTTAGGCGTTGGCCTTTTATTTGGGCGTTGGTCTTTTAATTTGGGCATTGGCCTTTTAATTTGGGCGTTGGCCTTTTATTTGGGCGTTGGTCTTTTATTTGGGTGGGGCCTGGAATAAAATTAATTTTATCATCCTCTGATATACCCCTGGTGCTGGTGCTGAGAGATTAGAAGGGTCCTGATGCTCTCAGCAAAATCCACTTAGGTGATTCTGTCTTACAAGTGAACACCAGTCGATTCGCTTATATTCTACCTAAATCAGCAAGCGGCTTCCGTACTGGCCCCTCAGAGGATTACCTTATTACTAATGCACTACGGATTACCTAATTACTAATTCGCTATTGTTTCTAGGGTAACCAAATTTTTCCAAACTCTTTTACAATGTCTTCTACGACTGCTGTTTCAATGTTTATTGTATTGTTTTTAATTTTCAGCTAATGGATACATTGTTTCAATTGATGGGTGTGCAGCTAAGGTGGGGGCTAATACTGTCTAAAAGGTTGGGCCTGTACAATCATATACCTGTTTATAAATAAATAAATAAATAAATAAATAAATAAATACAGATGTGTTCTTTACATAACTTAATTTAAATTTTTGTCATGGATGAGGCCTTTTCTAACCCCGCTAATGCGGCAGGTTTTGGTGGCGTGAGAGGTTTAGCTAAACAAACAAATCATTCTGAAAAAGAGACAGGTGAATGGTTAAGGGGCGTGAGAGCTTATACGCTGCATAAACCGGTGCGTCATCATTACCCCCGTAATCGAATGCGTGTATATGCGCCATTTGAACAATTTCAAGTGGACTTGGTTGATCTAACCAGTCTGTCAAAACAGAACGATGGTTATAAATTTCTACTTACCTGCATCGACGTTTTCTCGCGCTATGCGTGGGTCATTCCTCTAAAAACGAAGAGCGGGCTTGAACTTCAGAAAGCCTTTCAAAAAATTTTCACACTCAGCAGTGTTCCTGTAAAAGTGAACAGCGATAAAGGGAAGGAGTTTTTAAACAAACACGTTCAAGATTATTTTAAAGCACTCGACATCGATTTCTTCCCCACAGAATCAGATTTGAAAGCCGTTACGATCGAACGATTCAACCGTACGTTAAAAACGAGGATGTTTAAGTTTTTTACATTTACCAACAAACACAGATACATCGACGTCTTACCGGATCTCGTGTTAAGCTACAACCAACGCAATCACAGAGCCCTGGGTATGGCACCAGCTGATGTCAATGACCGAAATGCCCCAGCTCTATGGCTGAAACAACAGAGTTATTATACAGCAGCACCACAAACAAAGCCAAGGTTGCAAGTCGGTGATTACGTACGTATTTCGAAAGTGAAAAATATATTTGATAAAGGTTATCTTCCAAACTGGACAGAGGAGGTGTTTGAGGTTTCAAAAATCATTTATAGAAAACCTGTTGTGTATAAAATTAAAGATTACGATGGTAGCGAGGTCTCAGGTGTATTCTACGACCAGGAGTTACAAAAGGTGAAAAAACCCGAAGTTTTTAACATTGAACAGATTATTCGCCGGCGTACGAGGCGTGGTGTTCGCGAAGCTTTTGTGAAATGGCAAGGTTACCCAGTCAGTATGAACAGCTGGGTGCGAGAGAGTGATCTTTTAAATGCTTGACAAGAGGCGATTGACAGCAGTTGGGTCCGAGTACAGCCATCATGTATGAAGACACGGATTTTTATGTTACGCTACCATCAAATACACCTACGGGTGATCAAATTCATTCCAATACAACAGCTCATTTTATCACAAGACTGCCGAGGACGCTGCGTTTCCAAGGACGATGGGAGGTTGGTTTATCGGAAACACATTTCCCTGCCCTCTTCAAGAACATTACGACTGTAAACAACACTTTCGAAATAGGTTTCAAGGCTGATCACATAGATGAACAAATCGATTTCAGCATTGTTTCACCAGTAAGAACTCCGACATTCCAGACTTTCATAATTGAAGTTGAATTGGTGTTACAAGCCTATTTGAAAGATGCTCTCATTCACCATAACCCTTCTTTAGACCTCAATGTCGTCATGAGTTTGCCGCTGAATGTCGGGATTCGCTTTAACACGCCCGAATTCTGTAAGTTGTTCAATGTTTCGCCAAACATTTTCTACGAGGACCGTTTCTCTCTAACTCCGGATTACAACCGGCTGTTTAAGTGGGTATCCGATTTTTCTGTTACGTTTAGGTATCCCAAGTCGGCACCTCTTTATCAAAAAATTTTTGAATTTAAGAGTACCAAACTGCAAAATAGGGAAGCCGCAATTGATTTTCTAAAAGATAGTTTTAGAAAGGCGGGCGTCGAGACAAAGATTGTTAATGATCTCGTATTGTTTACGGGGTCCTCAACGCAGTTCATCGAATTCCCAGCCGCTGTCAACAATGGATTTATACCGGCTAGGTTTCTGAACAAGAAATTGAAAACACCTATTACTATGCCCTTAAACGACACAGATGACGGTTTTATCAGCTGTGTTATTTTTGATCCCCCTGACACTCCAGAACGGTGCATCTTAAAAATTCCCGAGGGGTATTATGATAGTCGTAACGATGTTGTCGAGGCGCTCGTTAAGTTGATTCCATTGAAAGAACAGGCTTTTTACAAAATCAATCTCACACCTAACAAATGTTTTCATTTCAAATCCACAGAAGGTCGGTATATTAGTTTTAGCTTGGGTTTATGTTACACATTGGGTTTACAGGCTGAACTCGCCGACCTAGAACTCGTTATCGGTGAGGGTTCAATCCCGATAGATCTTACGCGTGGCATACATGGTTTTTATCTGTATACAGACAACATACAACCGCAGGTCGTGGGTAACACATTCGCTCCGCTCCTACGAATCATACCCGTTTCACATGCCAGACGAGAGGTGATTTATCAGACTTTTCATTCACCCGACTACTTTCCCTTAAGTAAAAACGTCATTGACGCGATTGAAATCGCGGTTCATTCCGACCACGGTGATTTACTCGCGTTTTTAACAGGTAAAACCATGGTGAAATTACATTTTCGTAAGAAACAACTGTAGTGCGAGGTTGATTTCTTTTTTCTCTCCTACTCGATTACTTCAAGATGCATATCCCCTATCAGCCGAGCCAGGAAGTAATATCGCGTTACTATTTAAACCAGAGAGGGAATGGTTTACCTGTGTTTAGAGGGTCGGTTTTCCAGAGAGGCAATGGGATTGGTTCAGTGTTTTCAAATCTGTTTCGCTTGGCAACACCTTTACTCAAATCCGTGGGCAAGATTCTCGGTCGGCATGCCCTAAAGGGCGGTGTTTCCGTTTTTAACGATGTGATACATGGTCAAAAATTTAAACAGTCGTTGTCATCACGTATGAAAGAAGCTGGAGGTAATGCCCTGCAGGAAATGGGTGCTAGAGTTCAGAGAGGTAGAGGTCGTGTTAAAAGACGAAATTCGGCATTTCCTACTCATTCACATGTAAAAAGACCCAGAGGCAACAGCGTGGAGAGCTTTCTAAAGAGTGAATACAGACAAAGAAGTCGAGTGCAGCGTTCAAAAAAGCTGAAAAACGGGCAGAAGAAACAGAAGAAGAAGAGGAAGAAACAGAAGAAGTCGACAAAAACACAGACAAAACTACGTTCTAAGCCGATTTTAAACATACGTCCTTTATCATCGGTTTTCGCCTAATACATACGTAATCATGGCATCAATGATACACCAGCTGAGCACTGAATGTCTCAACAGCGATCTCGACATTTTTTCTATACCTCACACGAGCGGCCAACAGGAAAAGCGGCACGTCACGGGGTACCAGCCAACAGCCATCATCAGCCAAGACGGGCCTATTGAATTCTACGTACCTGGTTTGGCAGATTTTTACACGGATCTCGATCAATCTACATTAAACTTAGAAGTCGTTATCAACAAAGGGGACGGACCGTTACCAGCTGCTGATAAAACAGGACCTGTGAACCTTTTCTTACATTCGCTATTCTCACAAGTCGATTGCTATCTAGGTGATACGTTAGTTAGTCATAGTAATAACTTATATCCGTACAGAGCTTATTTTGAAACTCTTTTGAACTATGGACAGACTTCTAAACAAAGTCAACTCACAACAGCCGGGTATTGTAAAGACACGAGCGGTAAAATGGACAATGCTGACGATGCAAACAATGGGTTTAAGTTACGTAAAAGACTCGCACGAAACGGCGTTTACTACATGGAAGGCCCGCTCCATTTAGACATCTTTCGGCAGGGTCGATTGCTACTAAACTCTACGGATTTTCGTCTGAGGCTTTACAGAAGTAAACCCTCCTTTGCTCTGATGTCTGACGTAGCTAACCCAAATTATCAGATTACAATCCGAAAAGCAACGCTGAATGTTGAGAGAGTTAAAGTTAACACAGCCACGTTATTAGCACATGCAAAGACTCTGCAAACCACTAACGCGTTTTACCCTATCGGACGGGTTGAAATGAGGTCCGTGAGTATTGCTACGGGTACTAGAAATCACGTCATACAGAACTTAATTACGGGTCAGATTCCCTCGCGGTTGATTTTTGCATTTACATCGAGTGAAGCCCAGAATGGTTCTTTTACTTCGAATCCATTCAACTTTCAACATTTCAATCTATCTTTCTTCTCCCTCTCATTGGATACTCATGCAATACCTCTAAACCCTCTGACGCCGAATTTTTCCTCTGGGTCATACTTGAGAGAGTTTGTTCATTCCATGAAAGCACTGGGGATTTGGAAAGAAGACAGAGATGTTGACATCAGTCAGTTCGATTACGGTTCTGGTTACACATTTCTGGCCTTTGATCTTTCGGGGGACAGGAATTATTATACAGATAGATATAACCTTATACGTAACGGTACGTTAAGTGTTGAAGTTCAGTTTTCCGAACCTTTAGCAAATTCGGTGAATCTGATTGCTTATTGTCAATATCAGAATCTCTTGGAAATCAATAAAGACAGAACCGTGAGCTTCTATTTCACAAATTAAGATCGATGGATACGCAAGAGCTATGGAGGGCTCTCGAGAGAGATCCATTCACATGTACTATGGCAAGAGGTGTTTTCCCGGCGGACTTGATGCTTCAACTCAAACCCCTGCACCCTGCTTTACTCATTGCTAATACGGATGATTCCAGCAAGCCAGGCTCGCACTGGGTGGCTTTTTTTATACCGTCCTGCAAACAAGCATACATCTTTGATTCTTTCGGAATGTTTCCTCAACCGCAATTCCACCCGTTCATGCTTATGCACGCGGAAAAATGGATCTACAACACGAGAATAGTGCAACATCAGACGTCTGACACATGCGGTCATCACTGTCTACATTACCTGAAATTAGCAGCCAGAGGTTATTCTACGGCAGACATCTTGAACAACACTTATACAAATGAACTGTTTTTGAATGACTTACTCGTGAAATGCGAAGTCATCCAAGACGAATATACTAGCAACTCTGAATTTAATATCTGTCAAAAGGCCAAATGGAACCAATGTTGCAAGTCTCTAAATGACTCTGTTTAATTATTCTAATTATTATTATTCTTATTATCTGTTTTATTCAATTTCTGTATATTCATTTGTTCAAATAAACTTTTTTTGTATTCAGCTTGAATTTGTGTTTGTTTGTGGTTACTTTTAATAAATAAATAAATAAATAATAAAATAAATAAATAAATAAATAAATAAATTACACAATAAACGGTTTTCACGCATTGAATTACATTTTTATTCAATTTTTATTTATTTTTTTTTTTTACAGACGTTAAAATAAATTTTATCATTTGCAATACAACCTAATATTTTACGTTAAATTGTTATTTATCATAATGTAACCAGGGGAGTTTTGGCGTGTCAGATGCATGCGTCGGGCGGTACACGGGATTCACGATTAATTCTTCGGGAATGTCTACATGATGTATCACGTCGGTAAACAGGGTTCTCCCAGGTCGAGGTTTCTTCAGGTGGGGGATGGGTGATAATACGTCTTGTATTAAACTATTAATGTTCGATCCTCGTATTGATTTACCTCCGATGGACACAGTTCCTTTTTTATTCCATGTGATAACATCAGGTCTCTTTCGTAGTGTGTCTATGAAACGTGTACGCGGGGAAGGCTGCTCAACAGACAAACTCACTATGTTACCCGGCTGGCTGTCCTCGTCGTAGGCCTACTCGAATCCGCTAGCCATGGCAATATCACGGTCGGCGAGGGTTTTTTCTTTTAAGTCTGCAGACGTGCGAAAATCGGGTGAATAGACGAGTTGTTGCGGATACAGATATGTAGGTGTTTCTTGAAGGGATTGCGGTGACGGCGTTTGTGGTATTAAAGACGGGTTTGAAGGTGGTTGAGGGTCGGTTTGCGTTGAAAGGCTTGTTCGTTTCGAATGAGCTTCACGACGTCTTGCTCTTAGATATTTTTGAAGTGTATTTAAATAAAGATCCATTTTCTGATGCACATTCAAATTTCATGCTTTTAAAATCTCATTGATTTGAGAATCCAACTGTTTATTACGTTTTTTTTCAACATCATTAACCACACTAGGTTCAGCCTTAGGTTGACCATGTTCAACGGGGCGCGATGACACAGGGACGCTCTGGTTCGTAGCGTGAAGGAACCTTTGATATTCGTGAGCCGGTAGTAAAACATACTTTTGCATGTTCTTAACTAATTAATTTATTCAAAATAGGTGCAGCTACGCTTCCTAACAAAAGAGGTAGCAAGAATCCGTTCCCACGTTGGTTCAGATAAGTTTTCTTGGCCCTTAATGAAATTTTTTTATGGGCTAAACCTTTTATTTTCCGCAAATGTTGTTTAATAGGTGGTGTCCAGTGGACTCTACGATGTAGAATGTTATGACAGATCTCGCACAACGCTTTAACTTGATTAAGAGTGGCATGTTGCATTAATACTTTCCTATGCTGAGGAGACGAGTGTTTCAAAGCTCCTAGAAAATGACGGTGTTTCACAACCAGAGGAATCATCGTTGTATCAACACCCTATTCAGCCGATTTTAAAATGACGTTCGGCGGTTTTAAACCCGCGCTTTATCCGCATAAACCACGATAGGTTTTTCGGGCGGAAAAATCTTACTACGCAATCTCAGAACATCAGGACAACTCTGAGTTAAATCAAGCAGTAAATAAGTATGGGGTTCCCGAGTGGCATCTTTAAAGGCTTCGATGAGTAAGCGTCCGTAACCTGTTTGCGAGGCCAAGGTGCGAATCTGGCCTACGTCTCTGGGTGACTTTAGTAGAAAGATGAACTGGGTATTTAAACTTATTGTACGGATGATTTTCGAATGTGCAAAGAGGTTCTGATTGATTAACAACACAGAGAAGTTGAGATGATGACTGTAGCGCGTGTAGATTTTCTCAACAAGGTCGTTGTTTTTCACCTCATTTCATAAGTCGTCTAAAATTAGTAAAGCCTGTTCAGGTATGCGTTCGTGTATCAATTTTTCATCCGGCACTCCGGCATGAAACGTAATGTTAGGTAGGTTCAGATTTTTAACAACCGGCGGGATTAAAGCTCTATAGCAGTAAATTATTTCCGTAGGCGGCGGGTCCATCACTTCATCTCTATACTTCAACATTTGAGCTACTAAGGTACTCTTGCCGGACTCCGAACTACCAGCGACAAGAGCCGAAAAATATTGCGTAAATTTAACCGTTGCATTTATTTCCACGATTGAATGTTGAATGACGCAAATCTCTTTTAAACGCTCTTTATTTCAAAAGTCACAACTTACGTAATTCATACTCTACGCAATTATCCAAGGTACAGTTTATCACAAAAGGATTACAGGTAAGGATGTTTTTGGGAAAGCCGGAATTGATCCATAGACGGTTTTACGAATGCGGGATTTCTCGCTAGACCGTTTTTACGATTGCGGAATTTCTCGCTAGACCGTTTTACGATTGCGGAAATTCTCGCTAGACCGTTTTTACGATAGCGGAAATTCTCGGTAGACCATTTTTACGATTGCGGTATTTCTCTGTAGACGGTTTTCGCGGTGTCGATATTTGTCGTTAAAACGTTTTTATCTTACGTGAAATATCACCAAATAAACTTGTACTCCACAACGTTTTTAAACATCACCTACAAATGATTTATTTTCGAGGATGATTATCCGTTTGGGTGATGGTGTTATTATCAACGTGATGCATCAGTTTTAAAATTTCCTCATAACCGTTCATACGACTGGGTTTGGGAACGCGGCGTCGGGCGGACCCAGAGGACTAGGATTCCCTCGAATGCTGGAAACACGGCGGACATTTAATGGGCTTTGAAAAAAGCCCGTTAACTGAAGTCCGCCTTGGTGTTTCCAAACATTCGAGGATCCTAGTCCTCTGGGTCTCGCCCGACGCCGCATTCCCAAACCCGTCGGATGGTGCCTGGGTGGCCCTTGCGTCCGTGCGCTGTGGACCCGAGCCCATGGAGAGACCTCCCATTTCAAACCCTTGTTGTTTCAGTTTAGAGCCTACATTCACGCTGTAAACACGTAAATATATAAAGCTGATGACCTATATCTGCATATTTCATGAAGCCAATGGAGCGAACTACGCCCACCATACAGAGAGGAGCATTGCTTCGACTTTGTAGTGCTTGTGTATTATTGTTGTTGATTGCATTGCATTGTATGAACGGTTATGAGGAAATTTTAAAACTGATGCATCACGTTGATAATAACACTTAGCACCAGCACCAGGGGTATATCAGAGGATGATAAAATTAATTTTATTCCAGGCCCCACCCAAATAAAAGACCAACGCCCAAATAAAAGGCCAACGCCCAAATTAAAAGGCCAACGCCCAAATTAAAACACCAACGCCCAAATAAAAGGCCAACGCCTAAATTAAAAGGCCAACGCCCAAATTAAAAGGCCAACGCCCAAATTAAAAGGACAACGCCCAAATTAAAAGGCCAACGCCCAAATTAAAAGGCCAACGCCCAAATTAAAAGACCCACACCCAAAAACAAGGGGGGATGAGGTGGTAGGTCACGTGAGACGTCTTCTGTACGCGGATTGGTTGAACGTCTGTGACGTCAAGAAGGTAGGGGAGGAAGGGTGGTGGGGGGTGACGTGGGGCGAATGCTGCACGCTGATTGGTGGAAATTGAGGTTTAATCGGCCACGCCCACCTCATTAATATGCGCGTATTTGAGGACTTACTCTACTTCCCTGCATGGTGAGCGAGCCAGCGACGGAAGCTTTTCACGGGGGAGTTTTTGACGGCGAGCGTCTGCCAACGGCCGGCGAGGGAGAGAGCGACTTACGTAATCAGGTCGTAAGTGATCTAGAAACTGTCTTCGCCGTAAGATTCGACGACGAGGATTGGGAGAGTCGCCTTACGAGGGCCATTGAGGAGATATTGAAGGAGCTGTACCCGGAAACAAGCCCCGACGTCGCCCGAGAAAAGAGCGTGGAAAAGCCGTCGCCTTTGTGCTTCCCGCCGTCTACGAATGGACCGACCCCGACGGGAGAGAACGAAACCCGCCTCCTGAGTCTTCGATACACAAGGTACGAAAGAACTTTCGCATTTTCTGAGTTAGCTAATATTAGTGCTTACAGAGCAGCCTTTAACGTTACGGTGCTCAGCACTACTATTACGGAAACTCAACTGGGACTATACCTTAATATTTTTGAGGAAGATGCCATTGAACTTAATGTTGGAGTCTCGATTATCGGCATCTACCCTTTCTCACTCGGCGCTTACCTCATGAACGAAGCCGGGGGATTTATTCCGAGAAACCGAAACTCAGAACTATTAATTTGATTCCGAACTGTTTCAACAATTCCCTTTTTTCGTCGCTGGATTCGGAGTTCGTCGGAGCTTTCTCATCACGTGCGGACGCCATTATTTCAATCTACATGATTCTACGCCTACGAGCTTGGAGAGGTGTAGATGGTGGTACAGAAACGACGTTTTGACATTTCTACTGTTTAAGTGCTGATTCACTGCTTATCGCTATTTACCCTGTTTTTCCTTCCGTATGTGAATTTCAGTGCTAGTGGTGTGCCCACGTGATCAATTGCTTTCATCGCCATTTCTCTTCGAGCGACGAAGGCTACGTCACTTTTGATTTTACTGCATTGTGGCAGTAATATTTTTGTGCGCCGTTCTTTGTTTGCCTATGTCGGCAAAGGTATTGTTGAATCCCGTATAAATGAATGTCTACATAAGTGTGTGTTATTTTTTGCTCGGCAAAGGTGTTGTTGAATCCCGTATAAATTAATGTCTACATAAGTGTGTGTTATTTTTTTCCTTGGCAAAGGTGTTATTGAATCCCGTATAAATTGATGTCTACGGAAGAGGGTGTTATTTTTGCTTCAGGAGTTTCATGTGAGCAGTGTTATTTAGTGATAGTGTTTGGTATGCTGTGCGTCTGATGTGTTACATTATTTGTGCTTAGTGTTTACCGAGGAGCGTACTTATTCTTGCAATCCTCATCTGCACGTCGTGTAATTCGTGGCTGTGATTCGTCGAGTAGCTCTCGTGCATCTTGTCGTCGTTTCACGTCATATTTCTTCCAGCATCCATATCTTACAATAGTTCACCTGGACGTCTCGGCGAGTTAACTCCTGCCTCGTTATTCGTCGGGTACTCATCACATCGTCATATCCAGAGCCTTATTACATTGATCTCAACCTCCCACTTCTTTGAGCAACAATAGTCAACTGTCGTCTCGGCGAGTTAACTGCGGCCTCGTCATTCGGCAGTACTTCATTTTCTACTCCATATTTCATTTGGAAACCTTCGCCTCAACTGTGTCTTCCCGGACTTGACGATTTTAAACAGATTCTGCCTGAGTCACATGTCAACTTTTTCCCGACGCCGAACTTTGACTAAAGTATTGTTCATTTGTGAGCGCATATTAATTCATGGACGCAATCAAGCTATTTCTTGAAGTAAAGGAGAACTTTGACTTTCAACTAGTTGTTTAGTTAATTCTTCCACTGCATAACAGTTTTCTTTATTTACGTTATTTTCAACGCCATTGAGTGGCAGCGCCACCTATTGACATTTGAATCTAAAATAGTTTCAATAAAATCTTTATTAACAAAAAAAAAAACTTTACTTGCTCCTATCTCTTGTAAGTTAACTCTGCTAAATCCACATGACACGAGGCATACACTTATCAATTACCGGCTTCCAATGTACCAGATCCATGGACAAAGTAAAGGAAAAGCTATAGCCTAACAACTATAACATCACCCCAAGAAATCAGAAAGTGACGAAGATGGTCACAAGACCAATACCCTAAAAGTATCCCCTTAGATTTCTCAAGATTAAATAGAGCTTCCGGTGGAAGCATTAAATAGATCAAAACACTTTTTATAGACTTCCAGGGTATCAGGGTCTGATGCCAACAAGACAACATCATCGGCATAAGCTAAAGTGGTGATGGTTATCGACGCATCCGGCCAAGAATATCCTTTCACATTCAGATAAAAAATATACAGAGGGGGCGATAACGGATACCCTTGTCTGACCCCTTTCAATAGAGCAAAGGAAGGTGAAACCAAACCATTTACAGAAATGAAAAAGGTGGCTGATGCGTAAAGCGGGGCGACAATCAAGGCAAAATTGGGAAGACAAAGGTGATGCAAAATCTCGAATAAAAAGGCATGGTTAACCTTATCAAAAGCCTTTTCCTGGTCCAAACTAAGAATCGCAAGTGTTTGACGACGCAGAAGCGCTTCCTCCATTATACAACGAATTGCAACAAGATTATCAGATATCCTGCACAATGGTACGGAGCAGGATTGACTAGGGTAAAAAAAAATCAGAAACAAAAAGTTTTAGCCTACGTTGCAGGACTCCAGTAAAAACCTTATAGTCTGTATTCAACAAAGTAATAGGCCTCCACTGAGAAACCTGCTCGGGAGATGTAGTTTTAGGCATCAAAATGATCCTGCCCGCTGTAAACTCTGAAGAAATGGAGGAAGGGTCAGCAAGAATAGAATGAAAAATTTCAACAAGAAAAGGCCCTATTGCCTTCCATGTTTTGATGTAGAAACTGTACGGCAAGCCGTCTACACCCGGACTGGACTGCAGACGACCCCCGGCAGACAGAAATGACATCACTTCGTCACTGACAAAGGGACGGGTAATGATGGTGTCAATGTCGTCAGCAAAGGGAGGCAAAGCCTCTACCCAAGACTTCGTGGCTTCTAAAGGGAAGACAGGATTATCAAAAAATGAGGAAAAGTGGTCATAAAATGCTGATACGATGTCTTCATCAGATTCCACTACCTTGCTATCAACAACCAAGCGGCGCAAGATCTCATTGCCGCGCGAACTCGCTCTTCAGCAAACACCGCCGACGACATATGCCGAACATCAGAAAGCCACTTGAGCTTAGCCCTTAGAGCCGCGCCCGCAGCTTTCCTTACCAACAAAGCATTAATTTCACATTTGACCTCACGTATGTCGGCGGAGAACTCCTCTTTAGGGGTGGACGTTCTAAGAAATCTAAGGATCTCCTCAAGCATGAGGAGGCGACGCTTACGAGCACTGGCTTCACTTATGCCAATTTTCCTAAAAAACTGGTGTCTTAGATTTTAACCACAGCCTCGAGTCTAGGGTCGGAGGCAAATTGTGGAGGTGTCCATCCACAAATTGAACAAAAGAATCCATATAGCTCTCATTGTCCAATAAAGAAACGTTCAGGAACCACTGACAAGATGGAGACGCAGCCATATTTACGCTCAACGGAGGTTGCCAATTCCAAACTATGACACGGCACTATGATCCGAAAAACTACACGGAACAATGGACATAGAACCTAGCGAGTCAGCAAACGCATTGTCTACTAAAAACAGATCTAATCGAGAAGATAGACGGACACCTTAATAGCAAGTAAAACCAGGCTCCCCTTTATGGATTGCTGGCCATAGATCAAACAATGCGCTTTGCTGGTAAAGAGAAAACACTGGGCCAGAGGAGAAGATGTTACTACTATCTGGGTGACAGTTAAAATCGCCTGCGATAACTAATGGAAGAGAAGTAAGCAAAAAGGAATCAAATTCCTCGAAAAAATTACGTTTCTCTATTGGACGGCATGGAACATAAACATTGAGCAGCCGGAGCTTAAAACCAGATATTAATAAATCCAAAGCTATCACTCTGCATTCGAAATCTTGCAATTTATGCGTAACTTGAATATTGGGGTCGAAGATGGCAATAACGACCCCTTGCCCAAATGACGAATTAGAGATAATAAACCATTGGCTCTTTGGCCAGCGGTTTCGCAAGCTGCCTAGATTATATAATGCCTGCGAGGGTGCCAATTTGACCTACAGGAGCAAAATATCTGGCGAACGCAGGGCGATAAAAGTGGATAGTACCGACTGCTTGAAACGAGAGACTAAGGATGTATTGTTCAATGATATTATCCTCATATTAACGACTTATCAAAAGAAGGCGGACCAGACCCCAACATAGACTCCTGACTCCCAGGGGATGGAGATCTGACATTTGGCGATCGATCCCGCTCGGTATTAACGATGTCATTAGCTGTTTCAGCCGAATTAGAATGCAACTTTTTCCGGTTTTGCCAGGATGATCTTGATGATCGACGCTTTGATCTAGCACGTCTAGCTTGTTGGTCGTCAGTCTTATGGGATTCATCAGGTACTGTTGGCGGAGCAGTAGAAGCTCTTACAGATGGTGATGGTGATAGAGAAGAAACGTTCGGGGGTTGAGTCGAGCGATCTGGTTGAGTAGAAGAAACAGTTAGCTGAGGACCAATGTAGAGGGCATCAACCATAGCTCGGGTCTTCTTCGTAACTTGTGAACTCGTCCATCTGGGCATCAACCATATTTTCGCGGCGCATATCTCCTTCCGCAGACGTGAGAGGGGATGTTCGCTGACAATTATCTTCTCAAGCATCTGCTTGCTTCGGAAAAGGCGTAGAAGCTGGATTAACTGGATCGTCCGCAAGGCACTCTGTGGGCATTGGTGGTTCCTGCCCACTAAACGATTACAGAAGTCGCATCGTTTCAACAAAGGGCAGTCCCTCTTGACACGGGTGCTCTTGCGACAATACCAACAGCACTTTTCCATGACTCTGTACATTACAAATATTCTTTCCCCGCGCATAAGCATGGAATCAGGAATCTCTCTTTCCAATTTCATGTCCAAATAAACATCTCCGATTTGGAGACCAGGAGTGTCTGAATGATCCGGTCGGTAAAATTTAAATATTTCTCCAAAGTCACGAAAAAAGCTCAGAACATACTTATTCAATAACATGGGGTTAACCCCTCTCACAGTCACCACCAGATGCGATGGCTCCGCCGGGATAAAATGAACTGTGGTGTCACCCACCTTGACAAAATCAGCGGCGATAAGTCGATCCGCTATGTTCGCCGACTGGCACAGCATCCGAGCCTCCGTGGCTGACAACTTCTGGAGACAGATGAATGCCGGCTTCTCCGATGGTAATCTTGGAGCTATGCCAGTCTTCGCATAGATGGCCTTCATAATGTCGAATACTGCGTAGCGTCCGTCAAAGGTGAGTAGTACCATCCGATCCATCGTTTCAGGCCTTCCTCACGGAGCAGTTGATGTTGGCGGCTGTCAGGTCGTGAACACCCAAGGCACGCTTGGGGCCACGCACACCGACAAAAGTCACAATAAAAACACAAAAAGTCATTCACGTGAGGAAATGTCCAATCCAGTGAAAAGTCCAGTCCAGGTAATCGTCCACAGTTGGGAAGCGCACAAATTCAAGAGAAAGTCCGCTCCTCTCTCGCTTTTGAAGGGGAGAGGCAGATGGTATTGCCTACACGGAGTTTAAGATCTAAAAAGATCTTCAGGTGGCATAATGCTACACCCAACGTAAAAACACCTCTAACGAGGCAACATGAACTTGGCCCACAGCTTTCGCTGGTCGGAAGCTAACTCCCGACACCTACCCGCTTTGGCCACCAGGGTAGGCACAAATCCACCAGAAAATAAATCCTCTCACTTTTGAAGTGGAGAGGCAGATGGTATTTCCTCCACGGAGTTTAAGATCTTCAGATGGCATAATGCTACACCCAAAGTAAAAATATCTCTAACGAGGCAACATGGACTTGGCCCACAGCTTTCGCTGGTCGGAAGCTAACTCCCGACACCTACCCGCTTTGGCCACCCGGGTAGGCACAAATCCACCAGAAAAAATCCTCTCTCTCCCACTTTTGAAGTGGAGAGGCAGATGGTATTGCCTCCACAGAATTAAGACCTAAAAAGATCTTACAGGTGGCATTATGCTACACCCAACGTAAAAAA
>JAHWFO010017245.1:33476-53228 GCA_023313115.1 Rhysida immarginata
CCGCTTTGGCCACCCGGGTAGGCAGAAATCCACCAGAAAGTCCACTCCTGACAATCAAATCTCAGACCAGGTCTGGGTAAATGGCCTCACAGCTTACGCTGGCCAGCGGCTGGATTCGAACCCGCGGTTATTCGAGAAAGTCCATTCCTCTATCTCCACGAGAGCGAAGGAGTTTTTAGTAAAGTTAATTCCTCGTCTGGCGGGTTGACTATTTCGGCTTTCGAAGACTCCGCTTCAATACTGGCGCTTGAAGTTTGAGTGACGCTTGGGAAATCCAGAGAAGAGAAAACTGCTGGGCTTTGACCTCCGGGAGTCTGACTTAGCTCTAGTCGTATCGCCTTCATTCTCTTCCGCGACTTTGGTTGCATTAAGATTGGCTCCTCTCAACGACACAAATTCCAGAACAGTTTCACTTCTATCAGCTTCATTAGTGTCTTGTGACTCTATAGCCGAATGCGAGTCGCTCAATTTAATTTAATTACTCCATTAATTAATCTGGTGGCCCCAATATCGTCACTAGTCCTTTGAGCGTTTCGTTGCTCATATCAAAGTCAATAATATTAATATTAACGGCCGTGTGTGGGCCTTTTAAAACTAAAATTAAGAGGCTTACTTGGTAAGTGGGCATAGGCTTTCACTGTAGATGCGCGGTCGGGCAACGCTTCCTAAAGATAAGGCCTGAGCGCGAAAACGACATACATTGTTACATCATCATCCGAAGATACGTTTAATCGCATTTCAGGACTTATTATTGGTAGTAATGCGATTAAACGTATCTTCGGATGATGATGTAACAATGTCTGACTTTTTCGCGCTCAGGCCTTATCTTTAGGAGGCGTTGGGCCGGGACGAACGCATCTATATTTATTGTTCGACGTCACTTCAAAGCGATGCCATCTCTTCGTAACTTGAAATGGCGGCGGTCGCCCTGTCTCGGACTCGGGTTTGGCTTTCAGACGAAAAATTCGATACGTCTGTCTTTCGCTTAGTCGTCCCTCGCCGTTCTCCGCCATCGTCGCTCGCTTCCTCGACGAAGTTCCCTTCGGCGGACGATATGCGTAGCGGTTTAACTTTCTCCCGGTTTCCTCTCTCGATCCGCTTAGTCGTTCATTTCCTCGTATCTTCTCGCCCGTACTTTTCCTTCGGTTCCCTACATCATTCCTTCTACCTTCCCTCTTTCCAAGTCTCGAACGTTCTCTCCTCTAAAATTTTCCTTTCTCATTTCTCCTTATTTTGGCGAATCGCGGCTCGCGCTGGTCGCTCATCTTCTCGCCTCTTGCACTCCTCTTAACGGGGGTCAGCTTTTTCTTGTCTTTAATTTTCTCTCTTCTTTCTTCCTTCTCCGATGTCACCTCATTCGATCTTATCATTGACTTCCGTAAATGAGGTGACAATATGTTGCTCCTAAACTTAATTTGTCCAGCGAAGAGGCACCACCTGATGTAATGCGAGAACTCTTACGGAATGTGTCTCGCTTTTGTAGCGAAATTTTCAGAAAATGGGAAGATTGGACCTATGCTTGACTATTCCACAAGCTGCATTGGAAAACGCACGTTCTCGATCTTCTTCCGGTGGTCGTCCATCCAAAACATTTGAAGAGAGCAGTGAAAGATCAAAAAGAAGAAAATGTAGGAGTGTTCGGAAATCCTATACTGATTCTCAATTAGCTTACGTCACACAGATGAGCCTCCGAGCAGCTGGAAAGTCAGTCGTCGCCAAACTGCTGAAAGAATCTACTTCAACTACACCAACGAGAGCTCACAAAATCGCGAACACACGGGAATCTTCGCAGTCAAAGTCGAGTTATATCCCGTACAGTACAGGAAGCCCTTTCACTTTGCATCGAAGGACAGTTGACGAAACACCAATACTTACTCATATGTTCCGAAGCCAAAAAAAAAAGAAACGCTTCAATATACCCATCGTACGAAATTCTGAAGAAAGCAAAACGGGAATGTTACCCTATAAAAGAGAGTATCATTTATAACGGAAAGAAGCGCAGAAGTAAAACTTCAAGCACTTTTCGATCATACTGCATCTGGACTCATCGCTGTTCAGGAGTCTGTTCTCTCAAGTCTCCCGTCAGAACAAATTAAGGAGTTGGTGTTGATTACAAAGTGGGGCTGTGAATGAACTACTGGTCAGAGTAGTTACAAGCAGAGAGTAAAAGAAGAATACCGATTTGTTCATCTCTTCGTTTGTCCCGCTTCAGTTGTTTTCGAAACCGACGTTTGCTCGAGAAGATAAGATAATTATTTGGCAGAACCCTCGTCCGTCTTCTACACGATTTTGTAGACCAATTAGAATACAGTTCAAGAAGGAAACAAATGATCTATCATTACAAGAAATGGAGTGCATGGAGAGTCAAATTCGGAATTTTTAGCCAACAATTTGCTCATCGTCTGTCATTTCCACAAACTTACCCAGGAAAAATCTGCAACTCGGTAACGTCCTCTTCATCCTCCCAGGTTTGCTCCATTTGCGGAGCGTCTCCAAAATTGATGAGCCAATTAGACAAAGTACTGTAGTTTTAAGGGCAGAAAACGAAGATTCCTTTAGATTTGGACTTTCGATACTCCATGCCAGGATTCGATTTTTCGAATGTCTGTTGCACATTTCATATCGCATAGATATAAGGTCGTGGCAAGTTCGAGGGATAGAAAATCAAGGGAAGTTTGCAGCAAGAAAACAGCTAATTCAAGATCGATTCAGAAAGGAAATGGGACTGCTTGTGGATCTACCTAAGCAAAGTGGCAGCGGATCATCCAACGACGGGAACACCGCTCGACGATTTTTTTGGGGATCCTTTGTTATCTGCTGAAATCACTGGAGTTGAAGAGCAACTAATTAAACGCTTTGCTATTATTCTATAAGCCTTGTCTTCTGAATATGAAATAAAAGAAGCTCTCTTCGACGAATACGCTATGCAAACTGCGAAGATTTTTGTGGACTGTTATCAGTGGTATCATAGTGGCTAGAAGAATTGTGTGGCAACGGCTACTACCAACGCCTCCTAAAGATAAGGCCTGAGCGCGAAAACGTCAGACATTGTTACATCATCATCCGAAGACACGTTTAATCGCATTTCAGGGCTTATTATTGGTATAAATGCAATTAAACGTATCTTCGGATGATGATGTAACAATGTCTGACGTTTTCGCGCTCAGGCATTATCTTTAGGAGGCGTTGCTACTACTCGCAATGCTACGTGGTTGATTCCCAATTTGATGACAGTAGCGGCATGGATGAAAGAAACAGAATGGACCACTTCCTATACTTCCCCAGCAAGTTTGATTTCAGAGCGACATCTGGATTTTTGCAGGCAAACTAGCATCTGTCGTCTGCTTAGAGAGAAGAGGAAAAGCTGTCCATAGGCTCATGGTTATTGTTGACATATTGCTAGGAGACCTGAAACAGCTGCGATTTCTTTAAAACTTATAATATATATTTAGATAATGTGTACAGTTATGATTTAATGAAGAAATCTTTTCCATCTTTTAATGTAAATTTAAATATAATTTTTAAAGCAAAACTTTATACGTATATAATTAAATTGTTAAAAGAATCGTATATAATTTTAATTACATTTTAAACCCAAAACTTAATATTTCAATAAACTAATTTAATAAAATAATAAAAAATATTTTAATACAAAAAAATTCAAAAGAACTCAAAGAAATACGTAATATTTTTGCGATAGGCGGCCATGCTTTTCTCCTCTAACAGCTGTGTAAACAGAAACCATGCGAAGCGAAACCAAACGTTTCGGTATTTTTCACTTAAGAATCCAGAGGGTGCCACTGAAAAAAACCTCACGCACGACTCATCATCCTGTTTCTTTCATCCATGGTAGCGGCGGCGCTGCAATCGACATAGATGTAAAGCACTGTATAAAGAAAGTACGGACAATTCATTGTTGCAGGCAGCCATTTTGACTCCTATTTCATATGATGTTTGGTCGTGTTTTGCAGCAAATTCAAACTTCAGAGGTACATTTCTCTCTAACTTTTATCAAAGAGGAAGTGTTCAATCTGCAAGTTTGAATTTATCGCAAAACAAGAAGCAATCATCATAAAAAACAGGAATGAAATAGGAGTCAAAATGGCTACCTGCAACAATGATTGTCCATACTTTCTTTATACAGTGCTTTACATAGATGGAGTTACGCGGCAGATGAGATGGAAATCTTAGGATGACGGAGGTTTTTTTCCAGCTATATTACGGGTGAGTTAAGTTCATTTATAAAAATTTAGTATATTTTTGGTTAATTGTCTTCCACGGAACTTGAGGATACTCTTTAACGTTAAAATAAATGAAAAAAATCTGCTGTCTTACCCTAATTTCGCATACGATTCGTTTTTAAACGTGACTTAAATTGTCAATTGTTGCCTATTATTGTTGTTTTAATTGTTATGCCGCTAATTGTTACTTAGAAAAAACGGAATTAAGTAAAAAAGATTATTTCGAAATATTAGTTTCAATGTTTATTAATACGTTTACCAGTTGTAAAATACTATGATTTGAGGTTTAGTTTCACAAATTGCTGTAAAATTTTATTTAGACTACTAGTAGTCATGACTTTGGGCAATACTGTCATAACACTGACAATCAATTCAGAACCCGTGTCCCGTGTGTTTACGTTATTATTAACGAATTGTATGCGAAATTAGGATAAATTCGCTATCTTTGAAGACCCATAACTCAAAAATGAACGATCTAAAACAAAAATTGTATTCTGCATTTTCGTCTCAGTTTTGTATGTAGAATACGCTCACGAAGTTTTTTATACCTGTTGTGGGACACCCTGTATATTTTGCTTGATCCGTCCAATACCGCCTAGCCGGCCAGGTGGCCGAGAGGACTAGGGCATAGGCTTTCTAGTACTCGAGTCCGCCTGGTCGTGGGTTCGAATCCCGCCGTGGGCATGGATGTTTGTGTTTGTCCCGGGCTGCGTACTGTTATGACTTGTGTAAAAGGCGCAAAATGACCTTAGTAGTCGACGCCAAGTTTCTAATAAACCAACAAACCAACCAATACCGCCTAGAGAGAAGCCTGCTCACGGAAAATTCATACGGTTCAAAATCAGAGAGGTGAAGATTTCACTTCGGAAAAAGATTTTTATATTAAAATTACATGTTAATATTACAACGTGGGGTTTAAAACATAGGTATCATCTGTAATTGTCTGCACCCTGTGAATTCAATGGTAATAATTTCAAATTTCCTATTTTTTTTATTTAAAATATACTCCAAAACTCATTTCGGGAACGAGTCCATAAACAGCTTCTTGTAATTCAAACAAATAAAAAATGACATTAAACTGAACATAGAAAATTATGCCTTGGTATATAGCTTTATAAATCATTTATTTAAATAAATAATGGAAAACTGTATTTTTATTACTTAAGATTTTCATTTATTGGCTTTTCAAAAGTTGTCCGACAGTTAACACGTCATTTCGTGAACGCAATAAGGGGTTTGGCAAAATGTTTCGAAATAACCGCGCTAGATGGTGCTGGTGAGGATGCACGTGAAGCTTTTTTCGACAAGGGAGACAGTATTTGTGTATTTTGTGCAAACTATAATTCATTATGCTGGTTAAACAACTTTAAGTTAAAAATTTGTGCAGCGTACTTTAATTCCTTATCATTTCCGGAACGCCATTATATATTTCCTTTGCAGGAAAAGTATATACTTTTAGCGTAATTGTGCTAAATAACACGATTTACTAGCTAATAACCCTGAAAGCTGGCTTCTAGGGTGGGGTCGATGCCGTATCAACAGAATCAAATATCAAATCATTTCGGGAATGGTCATTTCGGGAACGTTCTCGGACTATGACATGCGTTACCGAAATGATGACTGCATTCTCGAAATGACGCTTGCATTCTCTACACAGATAAAGGTGAGAGATTTAACTATTTTAAGCCAATTTTTGTTTTTTTCTTTTAGGGCATTAATATACACTACCTTGACAAAATTCATGGGATACCACCAATTTAATGGAAACACTTTGAAAAATACTTGTAGAATAAATCATTAGATGGTCAGTGAGGGTTTTTTTAATGGTACGCCTACCTCAGCTGTTCGAAATAATGATGAAAAATACTTGTGTTCTTATCTAGTTGCTCCACCTTTTGCTGCTACCACATCCTCTATTCTGTCGGGCATACTGTTCACAAGTTTTTGATATGTTTCCGCCGTAATTTTTCGCCATTCTGCCAAACGTGCCTTTGACAGTTCAGTCAGATTTCGGGCGCTCCGCTCCTGCGCTATCTACGCTCCAACACATCTCAAAGATGTTCGATGAGGTTGAAATCGTGGCTCTGTACAGGCCAGTCAAATTCTTACAACCCCATTTCATCAAACCATCTGCCTATAACCCTTGCTTTGTTATCGTGTTGAAAGAGAAAAGGGCTATTTCCAAACTGCTGCCAAAGGGCAAGGAGTACGGCATTGTCCAGGATGTCTTGGTAACATTCCGCGTTCAGATGACCAGTCACAGAAATGATTGGACCCAGGCCAAACCATGAAAAGCACTCCCACACAGTCACTGACCCTCCGCAAAACTTCACTGTGGGCACTACTCAGATTGCCAGATGACGTTCTCCGGGTATTCGCTATACCCACGTCCTCAATCCGATTGCCAGGTGGTGTATCGTGAATCGTCACTACATTCAACCATCCACCATTGCTCCAGAGTCCAGTGGCGTCTCTCTTTGCACCATTGCAATGTTCTCGCGGTGTTGGCAGGTGCTGATGATGTTTGGTGTATGGGCCGCAGCTCTGCCATGAAAACCCAGCGAATGCAGATCTTTGCGAAGCTAATAGAGTCAGTAAAGGATCTTGTCAGTCCATCAAACCGATGTTTTACGGTTTGCAGTGACCACCCTGCGAAGTGCCCTTCGGTGTCTGCCCGACATAATCTTGGGTCTGCCCGACATAATCTTCGGTGTCTACCCCGCTCCTGAGCTGAACATTTGTTCGTACCTTTATCTTTTCACGTCCGCTATTTTGAATGGATGCTTTCGAGATGTTTAGCAGAGTTGAGGTCTCTCTGACACTTTTGCGTGCAAGGTGTCAACCAACAGTTGTATTGCTAAGAAATTATAAATGAAAACTGCAGATGATACTCCAATCTTAAGAAAATGATAATATCAGAAAAAATGGAAGGAAAAAGACTACCAGGTAGACAAGATTCGTGGTTCCTGGTGAAATTTTTTCTTCCATTTTTTCTAATATCATTATCTTATGATTGGAGTATCCCCAGTTTCATCTCCAGTTTCATCTCCAGTTTCCATTTATAATTTCGTATATGTGCTCATCAAATGTTCTGATTGGTTGGAAAGGAGAAATTACCAATCTGCAAGCTGGTGCCCGTCCTATCAGTGGCCTGCATCTTGACTACCTGGTGGTCTTTAAGAACACCGGGTGACAGCCTTGCTGTACCTTCTTCACGTTGGCCCAGGAACCTCTCACGACTGGGAGAGTTAACGAGTGTGATACTCATGGTTCCTGATTCGAATCCAGGTCGTGGAATCTTTCCTTCCATTTTTTCTGATAATATCAATTATATTCCTCTCGAAGTCCGAAAGCTGCTTTCTTTGAGCCATTCCTACAAGCATGCAAGCGATCTCTATTGTGTAGTATTGAGATGAACGATAATATTTAAATTGCATGGGAATGCCTCATTTATATGTAAAATTGGTGTGTCCCATTACTTTTGAGAAAAGTCCTGCAAAGTAATGTATTTGAGAAGTAAAGAAAGATTGTGATTCTTGATTTTTGATTTCCTTGTAAGACTCAATTGGTATATTATTATATAAAATATTGTGTAATTGAACAAAAAGTCATAATTCCTAAAGTACACTGAGTGAGCATATTATTATGACCACCTGACATGTTTATGCAAATGCGCGCACGAACGTCGCCACAATGTTGCTAGCGGGCCGGACCAATATAAAAAAGGAAGCTGAGTGTTGTCGACAGCAGTAGACGTGTTCCATTCCTCAACTATGGGTAAACGACGCGATTTAACAGCCTTCGAACGCGGAATGATTGTAGGTGCTCGGAGCTATGGAGCGAGTATCAGCGAAACAACAGCATTCGTGAGGTGCTCAAGAGCAGCCTTCGTTAAAGTATTTAAAGACTGGACGGTCAGCCGGAAGACGGGGTCTGAACGTTCGCGTTGTGGCCGCTCGCGGATGATTGTTGATCGAACAGAACAGAGACTGTCACGACTGGTAAAGGATAACAGAAGGGCAACTGTGCATCAAATCACTGCTGACCTTAATCAGGGGTCCTCCAAAACGGTCTCTGAATGCACTGTCCGCCGCACACTGCATCACATAGGACACCTTTGCTGTCTGCAGCCAACAAGCGGAAACGACTCCAATTCGCTCAGGAGCACAAGGACTGGACTATCAAGCAGTGGAAACAAATCATATGGTCTGACGAGTCACGATTCCAGTTACATCATGCAGACGGCCGCGTGAGAATCTGGCGGAAACAGCACGAAAGCATGGACCCTGCATGCATGAGAACAACCCTTCAGTCCGGTGCGGGCAGTGTTATGGTCCGGGAAATGTTTTTCTGGCATGCGTTGGATCCGTTAATACATGTTGAACAACGTCTGGGTGGCACAGCATACCTCCGTATCGTCGCCGATCAAGTCCACCCTGTCATGTTGATGGCGTACCCCAATGGAGATGGCTACTTCCAGCAAGACAATGCCCCATGCCACAGAGCTCGTATTGTGCAGAAGTGGTTCTAGGAACATGAGGGGGACTTTACCTTACTTCGGTGGCCCCCACAATCCCCAGATCTCACTCCAATTGAGCATTTGTGGGACGAAGTCGAACGAACCATCAGACGGCTGGATCCACCACTGTCCAATCTAGCACAACTAGTCAGTGCTATCCATCAGGCATGGTGTAAGATTCCTCCCACCACCTTCCAACATCTCGTGGAATCAATGCCACGAAGAATCATTGCAGTATTAAAGGCAAAAGTTGGCCCAACGAGATACTGACAGGGTGGTCATAATAATATGCTCACTCAGTGTATAATTAAGATTTAATACTGCTGAAAATTTTTCTTTGTGCCAAGTGTACACAATGATCGTAATCATTCAGGGAACGCGACCGTCATTTCCAGGAACTTCGGAAAAATGGAAAATAAATCAACATTGTTTTATTTGTCTTAAATTGTTTGTACATAAATAAATAGATACATTATCGCCCCTTTGCATCATAATCTGAATTGAATATACAGGCTCATAATACAAAAAATAGATTAAAGTTTCGTTTGTGAATTCACACCTAACACGATATCACGATAAATACTCGTAAAAATCCATATTTCAAAGTTTAAATATTTTGATCAAAAATATTATCTAATTGAGAATTGCGTTTTGCTTTACTTTTTTAAAAAGGAATAATAAATTAAATTAATTACATCATATTTTATACAATTTCAAAAAACGTTCCCAAAATGATAATATTTACTTCCATTTCTGTTATTTTATGCCATAACTAAAAAATAAACAGGTTTTTTGCGTGCCCCTTTTCAGACCCATTAGAAAACATAAGGCACTATCTATGTAAATTATAAAGTAATTTTCTAATGCAAGTTTATTTTTTCGAAAACTGAAAATGCACACCTCTTTGATTTTGAGCCATACATTGTTACATCACCTACGGTAAGGACAATTTCTGGCTTATTATTGGTAAAAATATGATTAACAATACCCTACCGTAGGTGATGTAACAATGTATGACTTTTCGCGCTCAGGCTTTGAGTAGAGGCAACACCTCCTAGAAAGAAAGCCAAACAACTGAAACGTTATAGATTGTTACATCATAAGTCGACCAATTTTAGGGCTTACTATTGGTAGAAATACGATCAACAATGGTCGAATTATGATGATGTAACAATATGTGACGTTTCAGTTGTGAGGCTCTCTTTCTAGGGGTGCGTTCACTTATTCACTTGGAGTCACTTCGAGTGATTCCCGTGACTCTGAGTCATTCGGATTCCGTGTTTTTATTTGCTCCGAGTCATTTGGTCTCCGTTTCTTTATTCGCTCGGAGTTAACTCCCTTGACGTCCGACATCAGGGTACGCTCAGAGTCTTTAGGAGTTTGTTTCTTTATTCGCTTGGAGTGCGACTCTGGTTAACTCCCTTAACTCCTGCTTTCAAGCTGGAGTCATCGGAGCCAAAAAATTTAATGAGAAAGACGACGCAACAATGAAGAGTGCCAACAAAGTTGCGACTTCAACGATGATTAATTTTGTTACAATAAGATATCGTTTGCGAGCGCACTTGTTAGGAGCCGTGGCAACCACACAAACAAGACAAAACTTTATTTCTTCAAGCTGGCGCATACGTTGTTTAACTATCAACATGGCCGCCTCTATCTTTCGAAAGTGCACGACCATAGCTTACCATAATTGGTTAGCCTTCCATTGTTGTAAGGCTTGGCAGGATACAAAATTTTGCTTAAATTGATCGAAAATTTGATTCAAGACAATTTCTTCAGCATAATTATTAATTTTTATATGCTCAATCTCAGTTCCATCTTAACGCATTAGGCCACCCTAGCCTCTGTGATAATAAATTAAAATTACAATTATGACCAGAACTTTGTTTTTATAAAAAATAATAAAAAATAAAAAATATGTTACTGTTTATTCCTGTTAATACAAAATAACTTAATGTTAAAGGTTCCCCATAACCAAAAGTGCCCTGGGCACTGCTCATGCTTTTCTGATGCCTTCGGAGATTGCGAAGAGGGAAAAAATATCTTGAAGCGTTCATAAGCAGTGTTGCCAATTTAGCAGGGATGTGTCCAATTTAAAAGCTCATTTTCATTATTTTGTGCATTATAATTTAATTTACGAAGTAGTATAATATGTTTATTTATTAATGAATGATTCTATACTCATTTATAAATGAAGAAGATAAAATAACAAATAATAAGAATAAATAATAACAAGTTCACCAATGAATAATGATGAGACTTTTTGAAGAGAACTGAAGACTTGTAAATGAATGGTAGATGGTTGCTGTGCATTGTTTAATTTTTATTAAAAAATGTCCAACAAAAGACAAGCGCATGAAAAAAAGGCTAAATTAGCAATACAGCACACAAATGATTATAACGATCAAAGTCTTCGATTGTTACGTCGTTGTGTTGACTCTGAGCCATGACGCTAGTACTCTGATCACTTGATCACATTGACTCGGAGCATGACTCCGAACGAATAATGGCGAATTCGGCTGGCTGCTCTGGAGCACTAATAATTGTTCGGCTGGTTGCTTTTGCTCTCGCAGAGCGGCTCCCACAGCGTTCGGCTGGTATTGCTCCTTGCGCCAAGGAGCACTGGCGGCTAGCGACACGGCAGAACATGACGTCATGGCGAAAAATTGAAGGGAGAGCGTAGTTTTTCTATCAGTTTTTCTGCAGAAAAGACTTCCGCACAGGCCTTTTACTATCTGGCAGGCCGTGTTTAAATTTAACAAACTTTTACCACTCTCGGCGCTTCGCGCCTCACGTCGGCCCTGCGGGCCTCATTCAATGAGGCTCATTGGTCACTGTTTTCCGTTACTCGAACGCCTTCGGCGTTCTGTCTACGACGTCCCCCTCCGGCGATGAATAATTGATATATACCCCAACCTATTTGGTTACAGGGGCCAGTTGGTTTCCCCTCGGCCGGTTACAGGAACTTGCCATGAAGTCATGTTCTACCGTGTCGCTAGCCGCTTCTCAAGGAGCACTCCTTCGCGCTCTTCCAAAATCGGTGGAGCAGTGTTGCTCTCTGCTCGTCTGCTTGCGTCACCTGCAAACTCAAAATGGCTACCTCAGAGACTGAAATAGACGAAATTCTCTTATAATTACTGGATAGCTCTTCATCTGACAGTTCTTCCGATGAAGAAGACGAATTTCCGGCTTTATTAATGGCAAAACATTCGGAACGGGCGAAAAAAATTCCAAAAATTGAGAATTTTGTTATTTTGCCGATACATATACGGATGAAGATCTTTGTGTTATAATTAGACCTCGTACTCTATGCATTATTATGAATATTCCACATAATAAATACATGAATGTCCTTGGAATAAGAGCTATAAAAATACAAATATACTTTCGCTATCCAAATATATAGTATACATCATTTTTTCAACATTTCATCTTATCCATGATTTATTACACTGCATTCGTTAAAAATTTACACTCCGTGAATAAAAATAATTTTTCAATTGAGTTGTACAACACATTAACGGTAATTTAATAATTATAATAAATAATTATGTGGATACTTTTCCTTTATAAATTAATAGAGAACATAAAATAAAATAAATTAAAATAAATTTAACTTAAATTACATATATATTGAACTATTTCTCCTGAATTTCTTCAACTCCATCAGGACCTTAAGCTCAACCATCTCATATAATATTGGCCTTTATATGTTTTTTATTTTATTTAAATTAATTTTATTTTGTCTTTTCTATTAATCTATAAAGGAAAAATATCCACATTACTATTTATTATAATATATTCTTTTTACTTAAACTATATAATTTAATAATTAATTTATATTGCTGTCTAGAATAAAAATAGTGTTGCTAGCAGAGTGCGTTGCCTCCAGACGAGTTTGGAGCACTGATAAAACAATGTTCGTCTGCTCTAAGCTTTGTTGCTGCTCTCGGCCAGATTGATCACGTGACTCGAGCAATCCCTTTGCACTCTCGGAGCAGTCAGCCGAATTCGCCATAAGTGAACGCACCCTAGGAGGTGTTAGTAGAGGTGGTGTTGATCCGTCCGTCATGAAGCGACAATGCATGAGCAACAGTATGCGCGGACCGACAATAAGTGCGGACCAACAATGTATATCTCATGCAAGGCAAAGTTTCTGTAACAATAGACCATAATAAAAAAATCGCGACCAAATGACGCGACAAAAGAAAGCAATTAAAAATCTCCTTTCTTTTAACAATATAACACCAATTATCTACTTCAATTCTACGTGTGGGAGATTCAAAAAATAGCTCGATAATTGTTTGATGGGTGTAATAACAATTAGTAAACAGTGTGGTTAACGATTCCTAATGAATAGGGTAATAGCGCAGACGAAGCGAAAATTTCAGACAATCCCTGTAGTCGAAGAAGCCTATGCGAATCCAAAGGAGTATGGAAGTCGACAGCATCGATTGCTATGCTCTCTTCGTGGTCCAAAATTGTTTGAAGATCTTCGAAGAGTTGTTGGTGTATTCGGGGATACTTTCCAAGAGGCTTCAAAAGCTCTAAGGCTGCTAAAGGACAATGAAGAATGGCATCGTCGCATGCGATGCGTGAAGCAATTATTTCCAGATTTGACAACTCAGATATCTATTTGCAGTCATTCTGGCATATTATAAGTCCCCAGGAACCTTAGCGAATGTGGAATAGTTGTGCAGACACGTTGTCAGAAGACCATCAGCATCAATTCAACTCAGAAGCAACCAATCTTCGAGTGCTGTATCTCACATTAAGAGATTTGGACCAATATCTGACAAACAATGAACGACAGCTCAAGGACTGTCCAGGGATGCCTCAATTGCCTCTGTTCGCTGATCAAGAAGTTGAAGCGTTCCAGGATTCAAATCCACTGGTATTGCTGAAGACTGCATACCTTTGGACAAGATTCCAAGAGTCGGTGGATCAAATATCGCTCTTAAATGAATAACAGATGATTGTGTACAATCACATTAAATGCAAGGAGACCCCAGAAAGGAGATCTTTTCTTGGACGGTCCTGCCGAAACCGGTAAATCATTTTTGCTGGAAAAAGTGCTGGCGACTGTTCGATTGGAAGGCAAAATTGCCCTGGCAACGGCAACCAGTGGAACTGCAGCACTGTGGTCGGGCGAACGGTACATTCAATGTTCAAGCTGGGCATGGATCTAAATGTAACTTCAACCTGTAATACCCCCATTCAATCGCAACATGCAGAATTGCTATGCAAAGGCAGATCTTGGAAATTCGAGTTACTAAATACAGTGTGATTATAATTAAAGTTACGATTTCAAAAATCGAATGACTTTTGAAAACTACTCGTCAGAATGACCTGATATTTTAGCAGAACAATCGTGAGGCAATGGAATTTTGTTTGGCGAAGAAAAAAAAATAGTTCCAAAATCTGCCGATAGATGGCGCTGGCAGGGTAATGTCAGGGGAAAAACCAAAAATGGATTCGTGAAACACAGGAATATTGTTAGCTAAAAGGTTGGTTGGTTTGGTTTATTTGGTATTAACGTCCTTTTCAACTGCTATGGTCATTTCAGGACGGTGTTATAGGGGCCGCAAATTTTGCCTCGCAAGGGTTCTTTAGCGTGCAGCCGGCAAACGACTGCACGGGACAAACGGCTTTACTTCCCTTCCACAGGAAGTGCGTGATCTCAGGATTTCCCCCTGAAAAAATTCTCGTCATCCTCGGCCGGGGCCGAACTCGCGTACTCGGGCATCAGAGGCCGATTTAGCCAAAAGGAAACAATAGAGTTCAGGGGTTTACGAAAAATTTATTAGCAAAAGACAAGAATAGTAGCTGTTCTTATAAAAAAAAATAGTAGCTATGCTGTTCTTATAAAAAAGTAGCTATGCTGTTCTTATAAAAAAGCTTCAAGAGCAGAGCGCGATCCTTCATAGTCAGAGTCATGATGAAGCATTCAATGAAAGAGCTTGTGCTCTATATTTTTATGGCAGCCATGTCTGCGGTGCGCATGTCACGTATTAGTAATTTGCATATCTCCAGACAATGTGAACCCTGCCAGCTGTATATTTCATTTAGTATAATCTATGGGTGTCCTAATGTTGCTTATTGCCTCCTTACTTACTTACATTTTTGCAATGCTACTTTGGCGCGTTGGTTACATGGCGTGTTCGACAACCTTGATATTGTGGGTTCGAATCCTTCAGAATCGATTTTTTAAATAGAAACAACTTTGTTTCCCGTCTTCGTTTTCCCTTGACAAGCTCGGCGAAAACGGGCATCTCAGCTAGTAAACATAAAATTTAAAAATATAATGCTGAACACAGCTGGCCACCTCACCAATAAATGAAAATGAATTTTCACAGATGTTTCAGGAGAAAAAATTCAAGAAATGAGGAGTTCGCCCCTCTAGCTCGGAAGGTCTCATATGTGAAATGCACAATATTGAAAAATTTACAGGGTGTAAATGGACGACGTTTCACAAATTTAAGGATATGTAGAGGATGAAACTCTGAGCAAAAAATCTGGTCGCGTTTTTCGATCTGTGGCTCCGTTAAAAAGTTATAGCGCTTTAAAGTTTCGTGACGTCACTTTCGGAAATCTATCTTGATATAGACGGTAAACAATTTTTAACTTAGCGCTATAAATTTTTAACGGAGCCTCAGATCGAAAAACGCGACTAGACTTTTTTGCTCAAAATTCCACCCTCTATCTGCCTTTTCATTTGGGCACGACCTTTTAGAATCACCCTGGCCGATACCTATACCGATATTCCTTACCGATATCGAACTTACTCTCCAAATCAGTGATAAGGCGATACAGTGTGAAATTACCAAAAGTGACATGAGTGCCTCCCCCAACCAGCAAAGCGAAGACAACGGCGACAACCTTGCATGCCATTGTGCGATTAATGGCGAGTTTCAAGAACAGCCTCATCAACCACGTACCTGCCATCAATGCCATGAGGATAACTTCACGACATCACTTGATGCCAAATTTGAACAATTCAATAACCACGTTTTCTCTCCTTTCCTGCAACAGACAATGGACACCGTGAGACAAATGTTCCACGAACCTTTGAGCAATTTAAGAGAACTACTAGAACATCCCCTCCTGAGAACACCAAGTCTAATCTCTCACCCATAATGGTAGCTTCTGTTGATTCTAACCAACAGCAACAACTCATCCCTAACGAGTACAGATTTCCTACTCCTCAACTGCCACAGCAGATGCAACCCGCCACATTTCCCCTTCTCGATCCCTCCCATGATGATGCAAACCCTAAGCTCATACCTGGCCTCATTCATACAACTGCTGCTTTTCTAGCTGCCAACACTTCCCTCCTCCCGTTGCAAAGCCCATCAGAACTTTGCCCGACGTTTCCACGAAATATCTCCAATCCGAGAGCCAGTTCATCAACTGAACCTGATAGTTGGGATATTCCCCTACGTACCCCAAATACAATACGTCTATGCCTCGGCAACATTGACGGTGGTGTGTCTCCACAACAATTAGTAAACACGTTAAACAAAATCGGATTATCTGTCTTACAATGTGGCCGTTGGACAACTAAGTCAAATAGCCCCTCTCGCCTTTTCTTCGTCAGAGTGCGACAGGACCTTAACCGTAATGTATTTAAAGACATTAAATGGCCCAATGGTGTCTGTCTCCGAGAATACCATGGCCGTAACCCTGAACTTTTACCAGATTCTTTCGGGCTAACGGTCAATGCGAAGCCTATTTAACGACCCTCTCCATACAAAAAACTTTACCGTATCTCCAGACAAGCACACGTTCCGCATGGGCTACCTAAATCTCAGATCCATGATGAATAAAATTGACGAACTCCAAATCTGGCTCAATGATCATAAAATCGACCTTGGAATTCTCACGGAAACATGGCTGACGCAGGAAGTCGACAGTAACATTATCAACTTCGAAAACTATGTTCTTTTGCGCTCTGACCGTCCTTATCGAGGAGGGGGGCGTTGCTATCCTTGCCAATAACATGTGGAAATGCACTATTATAGACAAAGGCTCAATCGATGGACTTGAATTCCTTCAGATTTCATGCCGACAAGGTAATTTGAAATTCAATCTATTAGCTATTTATAGACCCAACTATGTCGAAATTAACAGCCTTCTTGAAGTCATCCATAAACTGAATTTAAACTCCAGAAACGTAATCGTAGGCGACTTTAACCAACTTTGCCCTCAATTCGGACGAAAGAAACTTAGTGGCCCAGAACTGCGGCCTTTTTCGGTGCCAGCCTATCGTCGATTTCCCCACTCGAATTACATTTAAGACAGCGACAACCATCGATCAAATTTTCCTTCCAAGTGACTGGAATGATTTTCAGGTGTTTAAAGAAGATTTCCCTGCTTGTGATGACGTAGCGCTTGTTTGTACCATAAACACCAATCTTCCCACTCCGAACCACCACCCAACCACCCATCTCAATCAACCACGTGCTTCTTTTAAAAATATCAGCTGGCCCATGTTCAGGCATCATTTCTCAATTATTGACTGGGCTCCCTTTTTCAACGAGACCGACCCTGAAATCATCTACGAGATCCTCCAAAATAACGTGAAATGGGCTCTCTTGAATTCAGGACTAATATTCACAAAGAGAGCTAAATCGAACATTGGGAAAGGATGGTGGAACCCCCATATTCTAAATCTATGGAATCTGAAGAAAAAAGGTTACATTATTTTCAAGAACAACAAATCCTCAGTAGGTAGAGCCAACTTTGAGCTGCGCAATCGCGACTTCAAGAATGCAATTCGCTCAGCCAAAAGGGCCCTATTTACTGACAATCACAATAAACTTGACTTGTGGAAATACATACGGAATACTCACGACGTTAAAAAACACGACTTCCCTAAAGAGAATTGCCTATCATACCTCAAATGGTTGAATAACCCCAACGATCAACCTTTACCTAAAGTAATCAAAAATACCTGGGCTTCGGTCAAGACTTTCAACTCTCTGCCTACGATCTTGCCCATGAAGATAAAAAGCACCTTAAGGGCGATGAAACTTAAGGATACTAACCGAGACGGTATGATTACTGCAACTGTCATTAAAAACTGGGGAAACCTGGGAATTACTATACTCGAACATTTACTACTATCTATCATTAATACCAGATCATTCCCTGCAGATATCAAGAAGGCACTGATCGTCCCCATCTATAAATCTGGCCCCGGTTCGAATATCTGGTATAAGAATACCTATAAGCATGCTGCCTACTCTAGCCAAAATAAGCGAAAAAAATCTTGTTCGCAGATACTGTTGACTACCTCTGGTCAGTCATCCCGAAAAAGTAGTACGGTGGACGACCCAATACCCCAATCTCATATATACTATTAAAAATTCAACTAAGTGCATTGAACGCCAGATTTTCAGAAACAGAATCTCCTTATCGCTGTTACTGATCTGTCGAAGGCCTTCGACAGTGTTTCTAGATCACAATTGACTGAACAGCTGAAGGCTTTAGGCATTGAAGAACCGATAATGTCCCTGATTAAAGACTTATTCTCAAACCGATACAATTACATGATTGGCCCCAAAGATAATGTGTCTCACCCATCGGAACGAGGAGTAATGCAGGGCTCTGCATCTAGTATTACCTTTTATGCAGTTGCAACCAGCCCATTGTTTAATTTACCCCTTAAAAGTGACATCTGTGCTTATGTCGACGACAATATCCTGTACACAGTAGATTCCGATGAAACTCCTGGTGAAGCCATTAAAAACATCCATCACGATATGTCCTTGCTTAAGCAATGGTTTGCCAACAATGGGATGACACTTAATGAATCCAAGACCCGTTTACTTAAAATCATCAACAGCAACACTAAGCATTCCGATGCCCAGAAAATCCTAGGCGTATTATTTGACAACAAGTTATCCTTTAAACCCTGCATTGAAGATCTTGTCATGCAACTGAGCCGCCTTAGATATCTTGCCAAGCGCCTAAAAAGACCTTGAATAGGAGAGAGATCACCATAATAATAAAGGGTTTGGTGATTTCTAAACTAAATTATGCAATTATTTTATGGTCCTCTGCCTCCCAATTCTTATTAACGAGGATAAAGGTTGCATACAACTCAATACTACGAGTGACTTTTTCAATTCCCCGCTACACTTCCGTTACCCCATCATGCAAACCTAATGATATATTAATTCTTCCTGGTCTAATACAATTGGCCAAGTTCAAAGAACTATACAGGGCTTTGTATGATCTTCACCAACCGGCACACTTTATTTCTCAATGGATAAATAATAACTGTAACACCCGAGTAACCCGTAAATTTAAATTGGAACCTCCCTATATCCTCCCGTCAACATTAAAGAAGGCCTTTCCTTAAAACGCTATCGAGGACTGGAACCTCCTTCCATATGAAACAAGAGCAACAATATTAAACTGTAAACTGCCAAACTGTTGTAACCATAAGATCCATGTTAACAAGTTACTTAACCAATATGTAAAAAACAATCAATTGTAATTACGATTTATGTTCCTTGTACCCAATACCCCTCTGGGGTGCTATAATTTCAAATAAATAAGTAAATAAAACTTTAAAGCGCTATAACTTTTTAATGGAGCCACAGATCGAAAAACGCGACTAGACTTTTTTGCTCAGAGTTTTATCCTCTACATATCCTTAAATTTGTGAAACGTCGTCCATTTACACCCTGTATAGATATACAAAGAGAATGTCTTTTTTTATATAAAATTCATTTATCACATGATTAACAACTAAACTACATTTTTATGTGATGATAAAAAATTTAAATATCAGATATTTTAGGTTAATAGGTTTGAAAAAAATTTTCTTATTATTTTTTAAAAAAAAGTAAGATATACAGGGTGAGGCATTTATCTTGAGACAACTGAATGTCTCGGAAACTAAGCATTGTACGAAAAAATGTCCAAAATCAAAAGTGAATTATTTCGCGGAGGAAATTCATTACTTAACCCCCCCCCCCCCCC
>JAHWFO010017245.1:53328-83625 GCA_023313115.1 Rhysida immarginata
GGGGGGGGGGGCTGGGGGGGAAGGGTAACTTTGAAATTTTAAATAGAATCCCTGTTTTTAATGGTATATTCAGATTGTACACAATAGTCGAGAAATGTTTTATTCTTGGTGATTTTTCAATTGATCCAACCGTTTAGGAGATAGAGGCCCTGAAAGTGTGGAACTTTTAAAGTTTTGAACCCAATTTATCGATGAAGACAAAGAAATAGAGAGTGGGTCTTACAGACACTCCTATTCTACTTTTTAATGGTCTTTAAGAATCCGAAGTCAGAATTTCAAAAATTCAAAATTTTTTAGTTCACAAGTAAACTTTTGGGGGCAGGAGTCCTATGGAGACAGAATCTATGCGTGTGTATTGAAAAATATTGAATTTTTGAAATTCTAACTACGGAATCTTAAAGTCCATAAAAAAGTAGGATAGGAATGTCTGTAAGACCCACTCTCTATCTCTTTGTCTTCATCGATAAAATTGGGTTCAAAACTTTAAAAGTTGGATCAATTGAAAAAAACACCAAGAATAAAACATTAAAAAATTAAAAAATATTGCAAAATCAGCTCTAAATTAAAAACAAAAAGGGGGAGGTCGAGATATTATTAAAATGGTATATTATTTAATATTCTGGAATGAAAATGAAATAATAATCAAATTTATAAATTTTACGAAGAAATTAATGGAGCCTTATTGATGTAAAGCTCTGGATGTTTAGCTACTACGTTCTGCAACTAGTTCTGGCATCAAGTGCTTCACGTGAATGAGTCGACGACCACGCAGGAAAATACGGACTCGAACTAGGAGACCACAAGTGGAAGTGAATCGGATTATGCCTAATTCAGGAACTTCCAGAGATTTTCATTAAGGACTTCTCGTTCAGTTTCTTAAAAATACATAGCAAAATACATGCAACACGGATATATAAGCTATAAATTAAGTAATTAGGTCACAGAAATAAAATGTGTTCCACGAATAACGCAAAGTAGGTATTCTTATCCTGTGCCAGTAGGCTGTGCCTACTATTTTCTGGGTTTCCAACCATCGTAAAAGTATCCACCATTTAAAGGCTAACAGCGTTTTTGTGTCATTAAGTAATTATTACCATTTATTTTATCTTATACATGGAGGCAATACTTAGCGTTGTTTGTGGAACACTCTTTATACATGTATATTATACATATACACTCACTCACCAAAAGTTATGGCACATCCCTCCAATCAGGTTCCCTGTCCGTAATGAGGCAGATCCCGCTGCTTCCATTCTCGGAATGCAGATGCACAGGACTCCTTGATATCACGCAGTAATTGTAAGCAAAACTAGCTGCAGAAATGGCAGCACGCCGAGAGCTATCCTCATCTGATGTAGCCAACACCCTTCAATTTTTCCGCATAATCGTTGCAAGGGTCTATCGAGAGCACACCCAACGAGGGGTTACAACCCATGCCGGACAGCGGACGGGCCGCCCACGCCTCATTGATGCCAGAGGTGTTCGCCGGGTCGCCCGACTTGCAACTGCTGACCGAAGGGCGACAGCGGGCCATATAACCATGCGGTACAACCAGGGACTCCCACAACTGTGTACGTGACGACAATTCGGCGAACCTTGGCAGCTGCAGGCTTTGGGAGCAGGAGTCCACGACGGGTGTCAGTCTTGACAGTTGTACATCGTTGACAACGCCTAGGCTGGGCCAACCAACATCGACACTGGATCGCTGAGGACTGAGGAAGAGTTGCCTGGTCCGACGAGTCACGGTTTCAGCTGTATCAGGCCGATGGTCGTGTCCATGTCTGGCGCAGGCCACACGAAGCATGGAACTCGCTTGTCGAGTGGGGACCACTCAGGCAGGTGGAGGCTCTATACTAGTCTGGGGTGTTTTCTCGTGGCATGCAGTGGTTCCATTGGTGCATCTGACATTCACTCTGCGTGCTACTTCCTACGTCGACCTGCTTGGGGACCACCTGCACCCCTTCATGAACTGTTTTTACCTCGCGGGCGACGGCTTCTTCCAACAAGATAATGCGCCTCCACACTTGGCCCTTGTGACAGGGCAGTAGCTGCAGGAACATGCTACCGACTTCACGACAATGATTAGGCCTCCACGTTCCCCAGATTGCAATCCTATTGAACATTTGTGGGACGTCATCGAACGATCTGTCAGGTCGTTACCAACACAACTGGTAAATCCAGCATCGTTATGGAGCCAGCATGACTTGCAGTCCCTGTGGATGTGTTCCGGAGACTGGTAGACTCTCTTCCACGACGGGTCGCCGCCGTTATCCGGGCCAAAAGGGGCCCAACACGCTATTAAGCAGGTGTGCCATGACTTTCGTTGAGTGAGTGCAAATACTCGTATATAAATATTATACACTTATAAATATAATACACTCACATGCCAAAAGTCATGGGATAGCAGTGGACTATTTTTCAAATGGCAGAATCATCATGTACAAGCAGTATAAATATGCAAATCAGTTCAGTAGGTTTAGTTAAACCGTCTTGAGTATGGGGTGAGGTGTTCAGTGTGATAATGGCTACACGACAAGAGCTATCCGAGTTCGAACGTTTCCTGGTATGTGGAGCACGACGTATGGCTCATTCGAGATCAAAGGTGGCTCAAGAATTCAATATCCCACGGTCCACAGTTTCAGGAGTCTACCGACAGTACCAACTTGACGGATTTACCTCCCATCATGGATGACAACGCAGTGGACCACCTTCTTAATAAACGGGACCAACGGCGTCTGAGTAGGATGGTTACCGCTAGCAGGCAAATGACACTACGCCAGATGATATCAAATTTTAACCAGGGTGATTATTTGCGCTGTATCGATGCGAACTGTGCAACGAAATCTGGCATCCATGGGATATGGAAACAGAAGACCCACAAGGGTGCCCGTGCTAACAACAAGACATCATCAGCAACATCTCTTCCGAGCCCATGAACACATCGACTGGACACTTGCCAACTGAAAATGTGTGACCTGGTCTGATGAGTCTCGATTCCAGCTGAAACGAGCTGATGGTAGGACTCGTGTGGCGCAGACCCCATGAGGCCACGGACCCAAGTTGTCAAGAATGCACTGTGCAAGCCGGTGGTGGCTCGTAATGGTGTGGGGTGTTTTTTCGTGGAATGATTTGGGTCCTTTGGTTAAGGTAGACTGTTCACTGACTGGCCAGCGCTATCTCCAGCTGCTTGCTGACCATCTGCATGAAGACCTTCATGGGCTTCACATACCCTGACAACGATGGGATTTTCCAGGACGACAATGCACAAGAGGATTTTCCGGGCCATGATTATTCGCGATTGGTTTGAGGAACATTTGGGGCAATTCCAGCGCATGATATGGCCACCCGGATCACCAGATATGAATCCAATTGAACACATTTGGGATGTGCTGGAGAGGACCGTTCGTTCACGGGCTCCTGCACCTCAAACAACCGTGCAATGCTGGGAAGTTCTCCAGTCGGAATGGTTGGCAATGTCTTCAGATGTCTTCCACCGACTTGGGGAATCAGTGCTACGTCGCACTGTGGCACTTCGCCGGGTTAGAGGAGGTCCCACACATTATTAGGTGCTATCCCATGACTTTTGGCATGTGAGTGTATAATATTTGATATAAATATATCAATATTAGCCAGTATTTCCTTCTATATATAATTAAAATAGGTTTTGTCCACCTTTTGTTAGAAATCGCACACTGTGGTAGTATGAGGCGTGTCCGGTAAGTAAGTACTGTTTTGGAAAAAAACATATGCAAACATTTTTTTCCAAACAAAATTTATTTTTACATGAAAGAGCATTTTTTAAACTATTTTTCTACATAGTTGCCACCGTTGTTCAGAGATTTGTTGTAGCGGGAAACCAAGTTTTCTATGCCCTCTTGATAGTAAGATGCCGTCAGTGAAGACAGCCACTGCTGAACACCGTTTTTAATGCCGTCATCGCTGTCAAAGCGGCTTCCTCCAAAATCACCCTTCACTTTCAAGAACAAGTGGTAGTTAGAAGGTGCGAGATCGGGTTTGTACGGCGGGTGATCGAACTACTCCCAACCAAATTCTTAAATAAGATTTTGAATGACACAAGCAGTATGGGGACGTGCGTTGTCATGAAGCAACACAATGCCTTGACTGAGCATTCCACGCCCTTTTTTTTAATTGCGCACCGAAGATTTCTCAATGTTTCACAGTATCGTTTCGCATCTTCCGTCTTCACTGGCGGCATCCTTCTATGAAGAAGGCATAGAAAATTTAGTTTCCCGCTACGATAAATTTCTGAACAACGGTGGCAACTATGTAGAAAAATAGTTTAAGAAATGCTCTTTCATGTAAAAATAAATTTTGTTTTGAAAAAATTGTTTTTATGTGGTTTTTCCAAAACGGTATTTCCCGGACACGCATCGTGTTACGCAGCTGTGTGTTAAATTTCAACTTTAGAACTTATTTCCAAGTTGCATTTTAAAACCGAACAAACCAATCACGCATATTAAAGATAGATCCCGAAACCTGCTACCATATATGAAGCCAATTGGGAAGCTCGGCCTTCCATATATGGCCGAAAGTGAGTGAAGAAAATGCTAAACACATTTCTAAATATGAGGGTAGCTGATTAATAATTTTTTCACACGCCGATCACGGAGTGATAAGTTTATCTTTTTTTAGTTTTGTAGTTTAAGTATTTAATTAACTATATATATAAATGAATGTTTGTTTGTTTGTTACGTATGGGTTCTTATACCATTCAACTAATTGCGATGAAACTTTGCGCACTTGTTCTTCAAAGCAAGAGGAAGGTCACTGTTTACCTGAGATTTCGAAAAAATAATTATTTTCGAAAATAAAAATGAACGTAGTTTTTGAATGAATTTTTCTTTTCGGTCAATAGATGGCGCCACCTTTTTAAAGACTTCTAGCGGACCTCTTGCTCGAGCACTTTTTTGATGAAATTTTGCAACATCTTAATGTGAATATTCCGACGAAATGAACACAAGAAAAAAAGCTTAGAATTAATATGGTAAAAATTCGGTTAATGTTAACTATCTGCACAATCGCGCGATGACTGAATCCGCAAACTGAATTGTCGCGATTCCTGTAACCGGCCGAGGGGAAAGCAACTGCCCCCTGTAACCAAATAGGTTGGGGTATATATCAGTTATTTGCCCCCGGAGGGGGACGTCGTAGACAGAACGCCGAAGGCGTTCGAGCAACGGAAACCAGTGACCAGCGAGGCCCATAGGGCGAGAGTGGGACTGGCGTTCGAGAACGGAAAACAGCGACCAGCGAGGCCCGCAGGGCCGAGAGTGGGACTTGCGTTTGCGATTATGCAGTTAGTTAACATTAACCAAAAATTCATGTTGAAGACTCGAAGAGACTTCTTTTAAAGTGCTCCTCTCCAACTTCGGCCCTAAAGAAGTTCAACTCGGCTTCGCTGTTGGATTGTTGGGAAAAGTTGAGTGAGTTTGACGCAGAGCCGAAGAAAGAAATTGAAAGGCAATTTGAATCAAGAAGGCAGTGGTGAGGGGGATGCAAAAACATGACTAAATCTGATGGAAACAGTTTAATTATTCTTTTACACGCCCACCCCGGGATGAAACAAACATTTCTTCGAGCATGGTTTCAATTTCAATTTCTTTGCGAACATCTTTCAATTCTGTATTTACATAAACCCGCCAAAGCTTGGGCTCTAATTTGATGAAATTTTGTAAAAAACTGAATGTGAAAAACAGAAAAAAAGAACACATGAAAAAAGCTTGCGTACAACAGTCACAGCCAGGGCTAAAGACACGTATGAAAAATATATTGCATCATTTTCAAAAAATTTCCTTCTTTCTAAACTACATACATTTCCCCATTTTTTTCTCCACCACTGCGTCAAACCAACACCACCTCTACTCAAAGCCTGAGCGCGAAAACGCCATACATTGTTATATCACCTACGGTAGGTTATTGTTAATTATATTTCTACCAATAATAAGCCCGAAATTGTCCCAACCGTAGGTGATGTAACAAAATATGATCTTTCCGTGAGCAGGCTTTCCCTCTAGGCGGTATTGGTCAAACTCACTCAGCAATACACAATTCCAACATGAGCGAAGACGAGCAGAACTGCTAATCAGCCGAAGTGGGAGAGGCCATCCATAGGGAGTATTTATAAAGAAGTCTTTTCGAATCTTCAAAATTATTTTTTACTAAATAAATTCGAAGTATTCATTATTACTGAAAATTCACAATCAAACATTGCAAAATTTCATCAAAAAAGAGTCCAAGCAACGCCGAGTGTATCAGCAAGTCTTCATCTATCTATATATATAAAGAAGGATGTTTGTGAGTCTGTCTGTGGGTCTGTACGTTTTTTATACAAATCTACAGTTTTATTCCGATCTTGATGAAATTTCGCATACATGACCTTCAAAGCATGAGGAAGGTCACTGTCTACCTCAGATTTCGGAAAAATAATAATTATCGATAAAAAAATCGATATTCATGGTTATGGCAGGGCATATTAATGAGAAATATCGCATGACCAACAATGCAAGACAAAGTTTTTGCAACAATGGTATCAACACGCAATTCACAAACACACTGCACGGACCAACAATATATATCTCATGACCAACAATGCAAATAAAAGTTTGTGCAACAATAGATATCAACAATGGTTTCAACACGCAATTCACCAATAACAACGAGCTCAAAATGATGATGCAATGATAAAGCAATCCTTTCCAAGAATTATAACAATGAACATAAAATAATGATGCAATATGGATAAGTTTCAATTTGTAACAATGCATAGAATTCCTGTTATTCAGGTTTTTCTTAGAAAAGAGAGTTCTTAGTACTTAACAATTTCTTGAAAATCTTTAAAAATGATCAGTAGCTGGAGATAATGAAGAGTTAGCAGACTATTGAGAAAGAGTGGAAAGACGACAGATAAAGCAAACCTTTCGCTCCGTGCTGTATTGAGCAAATGGGAAGCAAGTAAATAGAAGAATTGGCGACCACTAGACTACCCAAAGTGATGAAAGGCCAAATTTTGCTTTAACACAACGAGAGAAGAGTGGAAATTGCAACAACATCAAGTGTACATCTGAAGTAAGATTACCTGAGTAAGAAATTATTGGAGCGGTCCATCCATTGTGAGCCTTTAAAAAGGTTTTTTTCGAATTTTCATTAAGAATTTTTACTGTATTAATTCTAAGCATTTTCATGTGTTTAATTTTAAGATATTGCAAAATTTAATTTAATTTTTTGTTTTGTTTACATCCAAGTGTAATAATCCCGGGCAACGCCGGGTACCTTTGCTAGTCTATATATATAAAGAAGGATGTTTGTTTGTGGGTTTGTTTGTTTTTTATACAAATCTACAGTTTTATTTCGATCTTGATGAAATTTTGCATACTTGACTTTCAAAGCATGAGGAGGGTCACTGTCTACCTCAGATTTCGGAAAAATAATAAATATCGATAAAAAATCGATATTCATGGTGATGACAATGCATATTAATGAGAAATATCTCATGACCAACAATGCAAAGCAAAGTTTGTACAACAAAAGGTATCAACAATGGTATCAGCACGCAATTCACAAACACACTGCATGGACCAACAATATATATGTCATGACCAACAATGCAAGGCAAAGTTTGTGCAACAATAGTGCCCATCGTGTTCGCATCAACAATGGTATCAGCGCGCAATTCACCAATAACAATGAGCACAGAATGATGATGTAATGTTAAAGCAATCTTTCCAAGAATTATAACAATGAACATAAAATGACGATGCAATATGGATAAGTTTCAATTTGTAACAATGCATAGAATTCCTGTTATTCTGGCTTTTCTTAGAAATGAGAGTTCTTCGTACTTAACAATTTCTTGAAAATCTTTAAAAATGATCAGTAACTGGAGATAATGGAGAGTTAGCAGACTACTGAGAAAGAGTGGAAAGTCGACAGAGGAAGCACTCCTTTAGCTCCGTGATGTATTGAGCAAATGGGAAGCAAGTAAATAGAAGAATCGGCGACCGCTAGACTACACAAAGTGATGAATGGCCAAGTTTTGCTTCAACACATCGAGAGAAGAGTGGAAATTGCAACAACATCAAGTGTACATCTGAGGTAAAATTGCGTGAGTAAGAAATTATTTAGACTAGCAGTGGCATCCTTGGTGAGGTCCAGCCATTGTAAGCCTTTAAAAATTTTTTTTTCGAATTTTCATTAAGAATTTTTACTGTATTAATTCTAAGCATTTTCATGTGTTTATTTTTAAGATATTGCAAAATTTAATTTAATTTTTTGAGATTGTTCTGTTTACCTCCAAGTGTAATTATCCCGGGCAACGCCGGGTACCTTTGCTACTTTGCTAGTCTTCTTCTATATATATAAAGAAGGATGTTTATTTGTGGGTTTGTTTGTTTGTTTTTTATACAAATCTACAGTTTTATTCCGATCTTGATAAAATTTCGCATACATGACCTTCAAAGCATGAAGAAGGTCACTGTCTACCTCAGATTTCGGAAAAATAATAAATATCGATAAAAAATCGATATTCATGGTTATGGCAGGGCATATTAATGAGAAATATCTCATGACCAACAATGCAAGACAAAGTTTGTGCAACAATAGGTATCAACAATGGTGTCAACACGCAATTCACACTACGCTCGCACCACAACAGATATCTCATGACCAACAATGGAAGGCAAAGTTTGCACAACAATAGGCCCGTCGTGTTCGCATCAACAATGGTCTCAATGCGCAATTCACCAATAACAATGAGCACAAAATTATTCAAAGAATTATAACAATGAACATAAAATGATGATGCAATGACAGAACATTCGTTTCCAAGAATTATTAACAATGAACAGGAAATGGATATAATAGACGATATAGATAGGGCAGTCTCTCTCGATGAGGCAAAGGAGGAAGGAGGTACACGTGTCTACCTTCAGCTCCCTAACAAGCGTTCAGACGATTGGGAAAAGTGTGTGTGTTTCTTTGTGTATGTGTGTGTGTTTACCTACAAGCGGAATTATCCCGGGCAACGCCGGGTCCTCTGCTAGTCTATCTTCTATATATATAAAGAAGGATGTTTGTGGGTTTGTTTGTTTGTTTCTTAAACAAATCTACAGTTTTATTCCGATCTTGATAAAATTTTGCATACTTGACCTGCAATGAATAAAGAAGGTCACTGTCTACCTCTGATTTCGAAAAATAATAATTATTGGTAAAAAAAAAAAGCGATATTCATGGTTATGGCAAGGCATATTAATGAGAAATATCTCATGACCAACAATGCAATGCAAAGTTTGTACAGCAATAGGTATCAACACGCAATTCACGGACCAACAATATAAATTTCATGACCAACAATGAAAGGCAGAGTTTGTGCAATATAGAAAAGGCTCAATTTGTAACAATACATAGAATTCCTGTTATTCTGGCTTTTCTGAGAAATGACAGTTCTTAGTACTTAACAATTTCCTGAAAATCTTTAGAAATGATCAGTAACTGGAGATAATGGAGACTTAGCAGACTATTGAGAAAGAGTGGAAAGACGACAGAGGAAGCAGTCCTTTAGCTCCGTGCTGTATTGAGCAAATGGTAAGCATGTCAATAAAAGAATCGGCGACCACTAGACTACAGAAAATATACACATGTGTTTATTTTTAAGATATTGCAAAATTTAATCCAAAAAATAAAGTCCGAGCCACGCCGGGGTTATCACTAGGGATGTTATTACCGGTATTACCGGTAACGGTAATACCGGTTTTCTAATATAAAATGCATTTCGATAATAACGGTAATAAGGTTCGGTAATACAGGTATTAAAAATTCATTAAAATACACATATAAATGCTCCTTATCCGAAACTACATCCTGTAGTAAAAAATGGAAATGTCGCTATCCGTTAGTTGTAACGGTTCTAAGTAAATCCACTGCACTTAATTGTTTGAATCTACAGTATTAGCGCTTGTATATCCATTAAACAGCTTTGAGATCATTGAAATCCATAAAGGGGTCTTAATAAGTTATTAAATGCTGAGTGTCAGATCATTTCTCGAAGGCTTTCAGCAAGTTAAGCAATGGGGAGCACGGTCAGCAAAAGAATGGGAGAGAAAACGGAATTAAACCTTCCCACCTCCTAGGCAGTTTTTTAGGAGCGCACGAGCAAGCAAGAGCCAAGATACTCTTCAACCATTGGCTGGGGATGAAAATATTCAAAACAGTCTGCAGAACAACATTAGAGGCCAGTCATTAGTTCTCCGCCACAATGCCAATAGACGGAAGGAAAAGTAGTAGGGAAACGCAGATGGGACGCTAAAGTAGAGCAGCTGAGAGTGCCCTCGTCTGTGTCAGTGACTAATGACTAAAGAATTTCTCACGCAGCAACCAAACATCCATCGCGTGCGTGAGTGATTCTAGTGACTTTAAGGGACCCTCCCCCCGGCCACCCCCGGGGGAGGTTTCGCCCCCCCCCCCCGAACTCTTTGTGACTTTTTTTATTCACAATCACTGCGTTTACATGCACACTTTCGATCCGGATCGAAAGACAAGTTTCAAGTCAATCCTGCAAAAAGTGGCATGTAAACAGGCTTCAACACCCCGATCCGGATCGAGTTCAATCCCGTCGAAAGAGGTGGTTTGAAACCAGGGAAGCATGCCTCAGGAAAGAGGTCAACCCAATAATAATATCCGGATCGAGTTTAAATTTGCTGTTTGGTTGAAAGAAAAAATATAGAAAATTTTAGCTAAAATAAGTTCTTGGTTGATTTATACCTCAACACAATAAATATCTATAAATAAATAAATGAATAAATTTTAAAATACATTGCATGTTTAAATTTTTTTTTTGTAAACTTTTTTATCAAAATGTCATTTTTCCTAATTAAAAATTTTCAAATTGTCAATCAAATTGGAGTTTTTTATATATATTTTTATCAAAATTTAATTTAATAATTTTTTTATCAAATTATAATTATCAAATTAAATATTATATTTATATCAAAAATTTCAATTTAACAATTTCTATTTTATTAAATTATAATTTGATAATTATTTATAATAATTATAATTGTAATTTTATAATTTTTATTATTTAATACAATTAAATAAACAATTAAATTGAAATTTTTGATATAAATCTAAAAATTAATTTGATAAAATCTATTAAAATTATGTTTTGATAAGAATGTATAAAATTATATTTTGATAAAAATAAGTATAAAAAACTTAAACATGCAAATGCATTTTAAAAGTTATTAAGGATTATTATATTGAGGTAAATAAATCAAAAACTTGACATATAAATAACATTATAGTTAACGTTATAAATAACCTCTACCTTATTATTTATATATAGAAAACTTTAATTGAAAACAAAATTTAAAGAAAAAATCAATAATTACAAAATGTATTGATTGTTAATTATATTTCTAGGCGATAATAATGAGAAAATTTTAAAAAATTGAATTTCAGCCGTATTTTAGAGGAAGGTAATTCAAGTGATAAGGCCGACTGAGCCAACAATGGCGGATTTTGTAGCAGATGACAAAGTCGGGCGTACTTTCCTAATCTAGAGCTTTACCCACAGGGCATCTTATCGGACTCGATCCGGATCGAGTTAGATGCATGTAAACGCGAGGCAATTTTGGATTGACTCAAGTCGATCCGGATCGAAACGTGCATGTAAACGTAGTGCATGGAAAACATGGTGAATATGATTGCCGACGGGCCCTTTTCCGTCGGCATGTTCATGAAGGAGTTGTACTCTAAAACGAGTATTCCTCCTGTACTCCCGTCTGGCGACCCCGCTGTTTTGGTCCTACAGAGGCTTACCCCGACTGAGTCGAGGATGCTCTGTAGGCAACGTAATGTGGCAGACCGTATTGTGTCTGCTGATACCATCAAGGTTGGGCAGACCACCGTCCACTTGAGTATGTAGAACCCGGATATGTACCAGTCATAATCCGGGGTGCATCGCCGCTGATGACTGAGAAATATCTCAAGGGCTACATGTCTGACTACGGTGTGGTGCATAGGGTTTCGTACCCTCAGCACCTCGATTCTCCTCTTCAGAAGACGGGCGACATCGTAGTCTACATGGACTTACATAGAGACATTCCAACCGAGGTTGTAATGCGCGGAGATCGTGTCTCCGTGTCTTACAAGGGTCAAAGGCAGTGCAGAGAAACGAGACTTTTTCAACGAGCTACAAGTGTATTTGTGTTCATCATTTCCTGTAGTGATTGCTGGTGATTTTAACAACATCTTTTCGTCTGGACATGTGCATCGCCTGTGCCAGCAAAATGCATTGTTTGATCTATGGCCTGTGAATTCTCGTGGTGATCTCAGTGGGTTCACATTTCATCAAGGACCCACTGTGGCATCGCGACTTGGGTTCACATTTCATCTTTTTTGGTTGACAATGTGTTTGCTGGTACAGCTGGAACAATGGAGCTTATTCCTTGTGCATTTTCCGACCATAGTGCCATCTTGTGATCTTGGGATCCTCCATTTGTTTCTCCGGCAATTGCTGCAGATCATGTCACCAATAAGAACTGGTTTCTAAACGTTTCTCTGCTCGACAATGAAGAGTACCAGGGAATGTTCGTTCAGTTTGTGGAAAAAACATCTCCACAATGTGCCTCCTACGCTTGAATAGTGGTTGAACTTAAAGACTAAAATCAAAAAAATTTTTTCGGAAGATTGGATTGGATGCAGCCAGACGTCGTCATCGTTACCTCCTCATGCTCCAAGAAATATTGCGACTCCTCCGTTGTTCCACCCCTAAGAAGGAGTTTCAGGCTGAAATTCAACAGGTGAAGAGTGAAATAAACGCTCTAATGATCCGGAAAGCTGCCGGCGCAGCACTCAGGGCCAAACTTACCTGGGCAGCTGACGTCAGGCACATATCATCGGCAGCCTTCGCTGAGGAGAGGCGTCGGGCTAACAATAAACATTGTCATCGATTAATGGTGGAGGTTGAGGAAGTGGAATCTGATGCCGACATCTTATCAGCCTTTCACTCTCACTTTTCATCATTTTTTTAGCCATCCAATCATTCCGTCAGACACTACGAAGCAGTGGATAGAGGCATTAAGACCTTTTTCTGTGGAATCCGATTCGTTTGTAACGCGTCCCTTCACCGAAGATGAGGTCAAGAAGTTTCTCTCGGCAGACGGCCGTCATCAGTCCAGCCCAGGCTTAGACGGCATTCCATATTCTTTCTTCAATTCGTCGTGGAAACTTCTTGGGCCTTTCCTGGTGCGAGTCTTTCATTCAATTATTCAAAACCCGTCTTCCATCACACCGGATTTTACTGTAGGGAAAATCATCCTACTCCATAAATGCCCGGATCCAAAACTCGTGACCCAGTGGAGACCGATTACATTACTCAATACGGACTACAAAATCTTCACTGGGGTGTTCCAGCAACGGCTTAAACTCATTGCCGACGAGTTCTTTGATCCGGGTCAATCCTGCTCAATTCCAACGCGCAGGATGACAGACAATCTAATTACTATTTGGTGTGTAATAGAAGAAAGCGCAAGTTCGTCAACAAACTCTTGCAGTGTTAAGTCTCGACCAGGAAAAAGCGTTTGACGAGGTGAATCACGAATTTCTATTCCAAGTGTTTCACCAGCTTCATCTTCGGACTTTTGCTGTGATTATTTCCTCACTGTATGCATCGGCCACATCATGTGTGGCGGTTAATGGCTCCACATCGTCTACTTTCGAACTCTTAAAAGGTGTCAGGCAGGGAGGTCCTCTATCACCTCTCCTGTACATCTTCTATTTGGAGCCATTACTGCAATTCTTGAACCGCCACCCGGAGTTTCGGGGATATGAGTTTCCAGCTGCGTCCATCAATATCAGGACTTCAGCTTACGCCGACGACGTCGTGTTGTTTGCTTCGGACTCATATTCCCTGAGCATTTACAAGGAAACCTTCGATCACTTCAGCACTTCGACGGGGAGTACCAACAACCTCGTCAAGTCGAAGGGAATTGCGATTGGGAAGTGGATAGTCGACAAGCTCAAGTCATTCCTAATAACATGGTGTGATCAGATCACAGTGCTCGGTTTTATATTTTCGTTTCTTCCGGACATGGACACAATCCATTGGCAGCAAGTGGTGGAAAAGTGTATCGCCCGCCTTGGCAGGAATTTTTTTTTCCACGTCAATGCTTGTCAAGGTGCTGTTTGTGCAAACGCATATACTATCACTGTTGACAGCTAAATGCCTATTCACTTTACCATCGGCAAAATTCTTCGCAAAGTTCGCAGTGCTATTGTAAATTGTGTGTGGGGGAGTTCTGTGCACTGTCATCCATTTCGGGCAGAGTTTCTCTTCACTCCCTTTGAAAGGGGGGGGGGGGTTAGGCCTGCCCGAGATTCGACGATATCTCATTGCAGCAAGGCTTGCTGCAATGATTCGTGTTTTTCTTTTCCCCCCACCTTTATGGGCGAACTTTGTGTTTGTATACCTACGAGTGTTCTTTAAAGTGAATAGGATACCGTTACCTCACTTGCTGCCAATAACTACGAATGTGCGTCACCCGATTATATATCATCTTTTCCAAGGGGACCTAGTGACTATTCTACCTTCATTACGACAGCTAGATTACCAAGATTGGGGTCATCTGCGTTTGTCTTGGTTTTATCAGCAGTCTGACCAAGACGAGACTACCGACATCTTTCGTCTCTGTCCAGATTATCCGTGGTCAGTCATTTTAAAGGCAATAAAAACTGTTGCCTTTGACGGAACTGTGTTCTCCATTCAATGGCGGTTGCTGCACCACGGATTTTACTCCCTCCAATGTCTTCATCTTTGGAGGGTGATCAGATTTGCTGGTGGTTTACATTGTGGTGTCATAGAGACTATTCAGCATATATTCTTCGAGAGCTCGTTTGCCCAATCCATCTGGAATCGTTTGTGCCAACATTACGGCTTACCCAAGTTTTCTTACTCGTCTGTGCGATTCCTGATGGATGATTCCACCGGTGATGCACTAAATTCAGATCTAGCGATACCTATTATGTGTCTAAATAAAGAACTCTGGACGGCTAGAATAGAGAGAGCGAGGGGGATTTTTTCCACACCTTCATCTGTGTGGAAAAAAGGGTCGTTACATCTGCGGTCCTTCCTCCTCTTAGAATGGTATCGGCTAGGTCCTTTGGTTTTCAAAAGGCGTTTCACTACATCTGAACGCCTTTGTGAGGTCATCGGAGGGGACCATAATAATAATTATACAAGTTCCCATTAGACTTCTGATGACCTACCGGTGGAAAAACAAGCCTCGAAATTGAAGCGTTTAATAATGTCTAGAAGCCGATAAAAGGCTTCACGAAATACATGTTACGCATGTGCGCTTGAGCACCCTGCTAAGCCATCTACTTAAGGGTGTTCGTTAACCATCTGCTCCAGCTCCAACAGCACGGAAGGAATGGAACCACGCAGACGGGACACTAAAACAGAGTAGCGGATAGCGTCTTCGTTTGAGTGAGATTTGGACTTAAAAAATTTTCCACGCAGCAACCGACCAACGACTGCGTGAGTGACTTTCCCGACAGTAAGTGCGCTTCCCCCCGGTTACCCCCGGGGAAGGTTCCATCCCCCCCCCCCCCCCGGAACTTTTTGTGACTTTTTTGATTCACCATGGAAAACATGGTGAATATGATTGCCGATGGTCTTTTTGCCGTTGACATTTTCATGAAGGAGCTATACACGAAGACGTGTATATCTCCTGTGCTCCGTCTGGCGACCCGGCTGTTTTGGTCCTACAGAGGCTTACCCCGACTGAGTCGAGGATGCAGACCGTAATGTGGCAGACCGTATTGTGTCTGCTGATACCATCAAGGTTGGGCAGACCACCGTCCACCTGGGCTATGCCGAACCCAGATATTTACCAGTTATCATCCGGGGAGCATCGCCGCTGATGACTTAGAAATATCTCGGGCGCTACATGTCAGACTATGTTGCGGTGCATAGGATTTCATACCCTCAGCACCGAGATTCTCCTCATCAACAGACGGGTGACATCGTAGTCTACATGGATATAAATATAGACATTCCAACCGACGTTGAAATGCGCGGAGATCGTGTCTCTGTGTCTTGCAAGGGTCAAAGGCAGTGCTGCTGGTACTGCAAAAAGAAGTCTCACGTTAGGAAAGACTGTCCTCTCCTGAAGCGTTGCTGCTTCTTCTTCCACCGATAGAGACAGCCGCGGTAGCCATCACCGCAGCACTTCTTCCTCCTGGCATCGATCTCCGAGGCGGAAGCCGAGGGAGCCTCCACCACCATCTGTGAAGCTCCAATCTCCTTCGGAGAAGTGTCAAGAGCCAGCAATGTGATTCCACAATGAAGATCACCTCACTGAACGTGCGTTCCCTGGGTTCGTCTTTTAAGCAATCGCTTTTATCGACGTTTATTGCCCTGTACAGGCCGGACATACTTGTGCTTCAAGAAGTAAAGCTTGATCCTTCACAAGTATGGTACGATCTACCCGGCCTTCGCAGACAATTTCCTCGCGGACAATTTTTCATTAACTCTTCGTCACCATTTGGGCAAGGGGTTGCAACTATCATCTTCAACCCCTCCATTCAGGTGTCGAATTATTTGTGCGACAGCGAGTGCAGGGTAATATCTTTAGACATTACAACTTTTAATATTAAATTCCGATTGCTTAAGGTGTATGCTCCGTGCACGAATGCAGAGAAACGAGACTTTTTCAACGACCTTCAAGTTTACTTGTGTTCATCATTTCCTGTAGTGATTGCTGGTGATTTTAACTGTCATCCATACGCCGACAACATCTTTTCGTCTCGACATGTGCATCGCCTGTGCCAGCAAAATGCATTGTTTGATCTATGGCCTGTGAAGTCTCGCGGTAATCTCAGTGAGTACACATTTCATCGAGGACCCACTGTGGCATCGCGACTAGATCTTTTTTTGGTCGACAATGTGTTTGCTGGTACAGTTGGAACAATGGAGGTTATTCCTTGCGCTTTCTCAGACTATAGTGCCATCTTGTGGTCTTGGGATCCTCCATTTGTTTCTCCGGCAATTGTTGCAGGTCAGGTCACCAATAAGAACTGGTTTTTAAACGTTTCTCTGCTCGACAATAAGTACCGGGGAATGTTCGTTCAGTTTGTGGAAAAACATCTCCACAATTTGCCTTCTACGCTTGAATCGTGGTTGAACTTAAAAACTAAAATAAATATTTTTTTCCGGAAGATAGGATTGGATGCAGCCAGACGTCGTAATCGTTACCTTCTCATGCTGAAAGAAATATTGCGACTCCTCCGTTGTTCCACCCCTAAGAAGGAGTTTCAGGCTGAAATTCAACAGGTGAAGAGTGAAATAAATGGTCTAATGATCTGGAAAGCTTCCGGCACAACACTCAGGGCCAAACTTACCTGGGCAGCTGACGTCAGGCACATGTCATCGGCAGCCTTCGCTGAGGAGAGGCATCGAGCTAACAGTAAACATTGTCATGGTTTAATGGTGGAGGGTGAGGAAGTGGAATCTGATGCCGACATCTTATCAGCCTTTCACTCTCACTTTTTATCTTTTTTAGCCATCCGATCATTCCGTCAGACTCCACGAAGCAGTGGATAGAGGCATTAAGACCTTTTTCTGTGAAATCCGATTCGTTTATAACACGTCCCTTCACTGAAGATGAGGTCAAGAAGTATCTTTCGGCAGACGGCCATCATCAGTCCAGCCCGGGCTTAGACGGCATTCTTTATACATTCTTCAGTTCGTCGTGGAAACTTCTTGGGCCTTTCCTGGTGCGAGTCTTTAATTCCATTATTCAAGATCCGTCTTCCATCACACCGGTTTTTACTGTGGGGAAAATCATCCTACTCCCTAAGTGTCGGGATCCAGGGGGTCTAGGCTGAACTCATCGACAAGCTGTCGATCTCGACAAAATCTAACCGTGGATAAATGGCATATTACACATTTACACACGTATGGCTAGGGGCGCGTTCGACATGTGCACACTAAATGCACCTTGTGACGTCCCTCAGAGCGAGCGGTGAAAAAAGTGTAGTGCATTTTGTGTGTGTTATGAAAAACGGGAAAGAGCACGAAAATGGGATGTTCACCTCACCCGTGCTATCATGAATAGTAAGCCTACTACTCAAAATAAAACCCATCATAACATCTGCATTCATATAACACGCCGAAAGCGATCATTACACAGTAGATTTCAATGTCAGTTTAAAGGATATACAGATTTCAATTATTTTATTATACCTGTTGGCTCTTCAACGGTAACTAAAACTCCGAACTATCTATCGCTACATTTCAAGCCCTAGGGCGGCGCCATCTTGCAACGCACTAAACGACTCTACTCCTAACCTAAGGTCATTTCGTGCGCGCACGAAACGCCCGGTAGTGCGCGCACTCGCGATGACGAACACGCGCGGGTTCCATGACGAATACGTTAGTGCGTTTAGTGGACGCACAAAGGCGTTTAGAGCGCGATGTCGAACGCGCCCTAGATGATATACACTGATATACACAAGTTTACACACATATAGACATAATTTTACGTTTACACATAAATACATAAATAGACACATACTTGTAGACACACTATATTTTTATGTTCACAGTTCAAGTTTCGTAGCACAAGAGAATACTTCATGTATGTAAACATTTAAAAACAAGTTTTTGTTAATATTTTTAGAAAATATCTATTCTTGAGCTATGTGTATTTAGCCTACAGGCCGGAAACGAAGACAAAAAGATTTTAATAAGAAATCTGTTGCTAAATTCTGAAATAACGATCGCCAAGTGCATAGTCGACTGCTCTTGAATTGTAGACAAGAATAAGGCAGTTGTCGATGGTCAAAGTCTACACTAGAAAATTGACGGTGTAGACGGTGTACACTGTAGACTCTGTAGACAGGTCGTGTTAATGTAGCTCGAATCAACAAATGCGTCATTAACCACGTGACCATTGACACTTGTCGACAGCCCACTGCTTGCCGATGAGCTCAGCCTAGACCCCAAGAACTCGTTACCCAGTGGAGACCGATTACATTACTCAATACGGATTATAAAGCCTTCACTGGAGTGTTACAGCAACGATTAAAGCTCATCGCCGACGAGTTTTTCGATCCGGGTCAATCCTGCTCCATACCAACCCGCAGGATGACAGACAATCTTATAACTATTCGGTGTGTAATGGAAGAAGCGCAAGTTTGTCAACAAACTCTTGCAGTGTTAAGTCTCGACCAGGAAAAAGCATTTGACAAGGTGAATCACGAATTTCTATTCCAAGTGCTTCAGCAGCTTCATCTTCGGTCTTTTGCTGTGATTATTTCTGCACTGTATGCTTCGGCCACATCATGTGTGACGGTTAATGGCTCCACCTCGTGTACCTTCGAACTTTTAAAAGGTGTCAGGCAAGGATGTCCTCTATCACCTCTCCTGTACATCTTCTACTTGGAGCCATTACTCCAGTTCTTGAACCGCCACCCGGAGTTTGGGGATAAGAGTTACCAGCTGCGTCTATCAACATCAGGACATTAGCATACGCCGACGACGTCGTGTTGTTTGCTTCGGACTCATATTCCCTGAGCATTTACAAAGAAACCTTCGATCTCTTCAGCACTTCGACGGGGAGTATCATCAACCTCGTCAAGTCGAAGGGAATTGCGATTGGGAAATTGACAATCGACAAGCTCAAGTTATTCCCAATAACATGGTGTGGTCAGATCACAGTGCTTGGGTTTATATTTTTTTTTTACCGGACCTGGACTCTATCCATTGGCAGCAAGTGGTGGATAAGTGCATTGCCCGCCTTGACAGGAAATTTTGTTTCTCCACGTCAATGCTTTTCAAAGTGCGGTTTGTACAAACGCATATTTTATCATTGTTATCTGCTAAGTGCCTATTCACTTTACCACCAGCAAAAATGCTTCACAAAGTTCGCAGTGCTATTGTTAACTGTGTGTGGGGGAGTTCTGCTCAGCGTCATCCTGTTCGGGCAGAGTTTCTCTTCACTCCCTTTGAAAGGGGGGGGGGTTGCGCCTGTCCGAGATCCGGCGATACTCATTGCAGCAAGGCTTGCTTTAATGATTCGTGTTTTTCTCTTCCCCCCACCTTTGTGGGCGAACTTTGTGTATATGTATTGTAACGTGCTAGTAAACACAGGTCCAGTTTACCTACACGTTGAGCTCCAAAGGGAACTAAAAAAAAACCCGACTTTCCCTTAAAAGAACACAAAAGGAGTAATAAACAACAAAACCCAGATTGATAGTAAAATATTAACTAGAATTAGCCCAGCAGGTAATTAAAGAGTAAAAGGAAAGTTAAGAGAGAAGAATTTGCATTAATCCCCAGATAACATAAGTAAATAAATTGTCAGTAGAGCCCCGTTTCCTTGCAAAAAAAACACGTACTAGAAGTTACGTTAACCCCAAATAACATACGCGAATAATTCGATCCCCAAGACAACCTTACATTAAAGAAAAACCAAAGGAGTCCAAATAAATATTTTCTTTATTGCTGACAGAGTAGAGGTAGATGTTGCTGATAGCAGGTTCCAAGCAAAAGTAAGAAACAGTCCAACAGTAAGACTGGGATGACAACAGAAAGGGGGAAGTACATCGAATCCACTTCAAGTACAGGAAAAAATTCAGAGTTTCGCAAATAAAGTAACTTGTTGATATCACGGAAAGCGAAAAGGAAGTCTCGGGATAAAATCGAAGATCAAACTATTAGGTGAGTGTGATGCGTTGCTTGCACTGCAAATATAAAGAGAAACTGACAGCAAAAAAATGATAGAAAGCATAAATTGGAAATAAAAAAAAAATAAATTTTCATAAATTCTTAAGTGATACAAGGATAAGCAAAATTGATGTAAAATTCAAATAAGAATCTCAACAAAAAAATTGGAAGGTAGAGATTAAAATAATAATCATCAAACCATAGGACCTCCTCCACAAGGCATCAGAAGGACGAGTAACAAAATATGCTAGACTAGATACGACGGGATAACACTAAGAGGATTAATACGTAAGGGAAGGACAAGACGGACCAAAGGGCAGTCACACAAAATGAGAGGTAACGGTCGGGCAAGACGGGAACAACATGGTTGAGGTCCTGGAAACAAAACAAATATTAATATTGCATCACCAAAAAATAATAAATTCTCAATTAAAAGAACTTAAAAATCATAAGGGTGGTAAATTATTGAAAAGTTAATAATTCGCATAAAGTCAAAAAAAGAAAAGTCGGTTTTCTAAAAATAACTATGAAATCGGAACATAGATGACAGAAATTCATCCGAATGGTTTGTTTCCCGTTGAGCACTAACACGTTGCATAATGAAGGTTTCTGTATAATTCTAAGTCCAACGACGAACAAAAGCATCAATCAGGGATCAGCCGTAAGAAAGGATCAGCCTAAGGACCATGAAATACATTTCATATCTTGGACGGGGCGAAACATGCCTATGTCCATCAAACTAAAATCATTAGGCGACTCGAAGCATAATTGATGATCAGCCAAACACTACATCAGCATGAAAATAAAATGACAAATAAAAGACGGTCGACATCATGTCGGATAACTACACATAATCAAAACTCGTAGACTCCTCAGGTGTGGCCTGACGAAATCTTAACCAAAGATTCCACAATAAAAGTTACTAAAATCTTTTAACTGCAAATCCATCTCGATATCCCAGAGATGGGAGAGGGGATGATGATGCTTCTTCCGAGATCGAGCTGAAACTGCCTAAACTTACATTTTTAAATTCACAGGAAACCTACTAGAACCAAAAAAAAAAATATTTAAATACCACGACCCGCGTGACAGAACTTCCGAGTTCTTGGAAAGGAAAAGATACATTTGCTCCAAGAAAACGAGCTGTTTAATACAACGTCGACTGAACAATGGAAACAAAGAGAAACGCGAAACTTTTAACAATAGGGATGACGACGAACCTCCGAGAAAGGAAAGATAGTTAACGAAAATCGTATTTCTTACCATAAAAAAAAAAATTAAATCTTCTCCTAGAAATTAAACTTTTCATAAAGTTAAAACACGACAAAACCGCACTGCAAAAGGTATAGATTCCTCAAATTAATAGTTCGGGAAAGAACGTTCTTAAAAAAAATATATATATAAGACACGACAAAGAGAGAGATGATTTTAAATAACGAGGCTTGAAAAAGCACACGGGGAGACATTATTTTTAAGAAACGCGTCATTATTAAAAGACGAAGAGAGAAGACATTAAGCTCACGCACGAAATAATTCTAATAAACAGATTAAGGTAAACTTATGAACTCCAAACGCTTAACTAAACGCCTTGACGGAAAAATTAACGTAATCAAAAAATCCTCAAGCGATCAATAGGAATTTTTCTCTGGGAATAATGACCTAAAACGAACGACGTCCCAATCGAAGTCGTAAGACATGGGGAAACTCGCTTATTAACGGTAATTAAAATAAAGCCCGAGAAAAAGATAATTGACGCGAAGAAAAATTGAAAATTTTAATTTTCCAGGCTAAAAAATATCATTAACCTATAAACTGACGCTAACCGAACGCGTCGAGTAATCCCTTTATAACAAAACGCGGAGGGGGACTACGGTAACCTCCGTTTTAAAAAAAAAATAGTAAAGCGTAAGATCAATAGTTAGCGGTTTACCTACAAGTTCTGAATGTCCTTATATTTATGATTCACCGCGAATTTTAAGCCTTTAGAAAGAAGGTTGGTTTCTTCCTTTGTGAAGGTTAGATCGGTTTGGTTAACCACAATATTGTCGATATTATTGCTTGTCGGTTTGATCTTAGGACGTTGATCTTTCATGATCATGTTGAATTTATGCTCTAGTTTGGCTTTTTTGTTGTCAAGTTTCGCTTGATTAACATAGTTTACTTTCCAAAGGAATTTGTCCCAATCTTTTTTCTTTACTTAATCTCTCTATATTATACGCTTTCGCTTCACAAAGGGAAAGTTTGTAATATAGGAAACCTATCTCCATAGTGAGCCTTTGACGTTTAACTGAAGACAATAATTTATTTAAACAGGGGTCAGTTAATTTATTTAAACAGGGGAATATCGGCACAAGATACAAGGAACATTTGGCACATAGGAAATTCGGAAGAATTAATCAATCAGCTGTAGCCAAACACTCCATCGACACCGGCCACGATTTTCCCATTACCAATGTTAAACTTTTACACTCAATAAACAAAAGACAACTCTTGGACCCATTCGAAAGCATTGCTATTCATCGAGTTAAGAAAACATCGATTCTTAATCAAGATATGGGGCCGATTAGCGATACTTCGCTAATCCGATGGCTCATCAAAAGAACCGTCCAATGAAGACTTTAGTTGTTCCTTTTTCTTCAGGATTGGTTATTTACTATTATAAATACGGCCTGATTTTACTCAACAAGTCGAAGCGAGCTGATCACCTTGATCTCACCCCAGAAATCAAACAATTAATTGAGCAAAGGAATAAGGTTAGAAGGCAGTGGTACCGAACTCGTGATTCATGGCTTAAGACCAAGTATAATAGGCTCACAAGAAGAGTTCACGAGGAGGTAAAAGCACTTCGTAATGCCAGATGGAATGATAAAGTTAAGAGTCTGTCGTCCCACGATAACTCTATGTGGTGCATGGTTCGAGCCTTGCAAAACAAGAAAGCCATAAATATCCCACCTCTGTTAGCCCAAAATGGCAAATTCATCACGAATGATGATGATAAAGCGCAGCTTATTGCAAGCTCACTTTCAGAACAGTTTGTCACGCCTACTGATGGTCGGCAAATAGGACTTGATATGTCCGAGAAAGTAAAATCCTGCATAACTGGCTTCTATAGTATTCACGGCAATGAATTCCCAAAACATAGCATTGATGTAAATGAAGTCCTAAGCATCATTAAAAATTTAAAAACGAGAAAAGCTCCAGGTAAAGACTCTATTAAGAACACTGCTTTGAAAAATTTACCTCCAAATACAATTCAAGATATTGCAAAAGTAATTAACGACTGCTGGAAGAACACTTACTTCCCGGATGCTTGGAAGCAATCAGTTGTCTTAAGCATTCCTAAGCCAGGACAAAATCCTGCAAATCCTGTTAGCTACAGGCCCATCAGCTTGTTACCATCAATTTCCAAAATCCTGGAAAAAACAATTCTCAAGAGATTCATTGAGCACTGTGATGCCAACGATCTCATCCGCGATGAACAATTTGGCTTTCGCTCAAACCATTCCTGCCAACTCCAAACATGGAGGCTCGCAGCGGATATCAATGAGCCCCTTAATCTCTCTATGTATTGTGGGGTCGTTTTCCTCGATGTACACAAAGCTTTTGACCAAGTCTGGCACGATGGTCTTATTTTTAAAATGATTATGGATGGATTTCCTCAAGACATAATTACTCTGATACACTCGTTTCTCTCCAACCGGTTCTTTCAGGCCAGAGTTGGAGATAATCTATCTCCTATGTATGAATTAAAAGCTGGTGTCCCACAGGGTTCAGTCCTGGGGCCAGTATTATTCAATTATTTTATGCGAGACTTCCCAAGTCCTTCTAAATGTAAGCTCTTTTTTTACGCAGATGACGCTGCTATACTGACCTGTGCTCGTCAACCAGCCGTAGTAGTCTCGCGGCTGCAGAAGGCTCTAAAGGAGTGTGAAAGCTGGTTTAGCAAGTGGAGGCTAAAATTGAATGTAGACAAATGCAAGGCGATGTTTGTCTCCAAGAAGAGAAAGAGATCATTAGATTCTCTAATACTATATGGCAAAAAACTGGACTGGGTTGAAACTTATAAATATCTTGGTGTTGTTATTGACTCTAAACTTACCTGGACTCCCCACGCAACTTATGCGTTGAATAAGGCCAGGAGAGCCAAGTTTAGCTTGATTGCTCTGCTGGGCCGGAATAGTGCTCTAAACATTGATAATAAACTCCTACTCTATAAGGTCATTGTTCGGACTATCTTGACCTATGGTATGCCCGTCTGGGCCACAATATGTAAAACTAGATGGAAAGAACTGCAAACGTTCCAAAACGTTACCCTTAGGACTATTGCGCAAAAAGATCGGAGAATTGTTCGCAATTCCTCCATTTATAATGACTTCAACATGACTCATATTGGCAAATACGTTCAAGGGCTCATGATGTATTGAGCAAATGGGAAGCAAGTAAATAGAAGAATCGGCGACCGCTAGACTGCACAAAGTGATGAATGGCCAAGTTTTGCTTCAACACATCGAGAGAAGAGTGGAAATTGCAACAACACTAAGTATACATCTGGGGTAAGATTATGTGAGTAAGAAATCATTTAGACTAGCAGTGGCATCCTTGGAGAGGTCCAGCCAATGTGAGCCTTTAAAAAGATTTTTGTCGAATTTTCATTAAGAATTTTTACTGTATTAATTCTAAGCATTTTCATGTGTTTATTTTTAAGATATTGCAAAATTTAATTTAATTTTTTGAGATTATTCTGTTTACATCCAAGTGTAATTATCCCGGGCAACGCCGGGTACCTTTGCTAGTCTTCTATATATATAAAGAAGGATGTTTGTTTGTGGGTTTGTTTGTTTGTATGTTTCTTATGCAAATCTACAGTTTTATTCCGATCTTTAAGAAATTTTGCATACTTGACCTTCAAAGCATGAGGAAGGTCACTGTCTACTTCAGATTTCGGAAAAATAATAATTACTGATAAAAAATCGATATTTATGGTTATGGCAAGGCATATTAATGAGAAATATCTCATGACCAACAGTCCAGGGCAAAGTTTGTGCAACAATACTTATAAACAATGGTATCAACACGCAATTCACAAACACTCTGCACGGACCAACAATATATATCTCATGACCAACAAAGTTTGTGCAATATAGATAAGGTTCAATTTGTAACAATGCATAGAATTCCTGCTATTCAGGCTTTTCTTAGAAATAAGAGTTCTTAGTACTTAACAATTTCTTGAAAATCTTTAAAAATGATCAGTAACTGGAGATAATGTAGAGTTAGCAGACTATTGAGAAAGAGTGGAAAGACGACAGAGGAAGCAATCCTTAGCTCCGTGCTGTATTAAGCAAACGGGAAGCAATTAAATAGAAGAATCGGCGACCGCTAGACTGCACAAAGTGATGAATGGCCAAGTTTTGCTTCAACACATCGAGAGAAGAATGGAAATTGCACAACATCAAGTGTACATCTGAGGTAAGAATACGTGAGTAACAAATTATTTAGACCAGCTGTGGCATCCTTGGAAAGGTCCAGCCATTGTGAGCCTTTAAAAAAATTTTTTTCGAATTTTCGTTAAGAATTTTTACTGTGATTAATTCTAAGCATTTTCATGTGTTTATTTTTAAGATATTGCAAAATTTAATTTTTTGAGATTGCTTTGTTTACCTACAAGTGTAATTATCCCGGGCAACGCCGGGTACCTTTGCTAGTTATATATAAAAATGAATGTTTTTTTGTTTGTGATTTGTTTGTATCGTATGCATTCCTATACCATTCATCCGTTAGAGTTGAAACTTTGCACATTGAATCTTCAAAGCAAAAGGAAGATTTCTGGTGGCAAAATTCGAATTTCTGGTGGCAGTGCTCATGATAGTCCCTTCTGCTGCCTTGAAGCAAATAGGGAAGCCTCGCCTTCAAGTGCCGATATGGCCGGAAGTGAGTGTTGGAGATGCAACACACATGTCTACACATGCGGCAAACGGTATTTTAGTTTTTTCCCACGCCGGCTATGGGGTGACAGGTTTTTTTTTTATTCGTGAACTTTGCTTTTTCTTTTCTTTCTTTTTTTTTTTTGAAATTAGCAGTTCTTCGAACATGGTTTCACTTCCAATTTTGTATCGAACATCTTTCAGATACGTTTTTCCACTGAGAGTCATAGCAACTTCCATTATCTTGGTGAAAATGACACAATAGTATGAACTGACGCTGTGGCTGTGGCTTTAGTTCGCAAGCTTTTTTATGTCTATTTTTTATGAATATTTAGATATTGCAAAAATTTCAGCAAAAGAGCCCGAGGAACGCTGGGTATATCAGCAAATTTTAAATTTTAAATAATATTAAAAAAAAACAATTTGAAGTTATTAAGTACCGAAAATTGCTTTATGCTCTCAGTGTGGGGGAAACCTGTTTGTGTGTCTGTCTGTCCGTCCTTCCTAAACACTCTAACTCAGAGTTCGGCAACCTTTTTTATTACAGATTTTTAACTTTCTCTGAGATTTTTAATATAAAGTGCATTGTTTATCAAAAAATAATTTAAGACTATCCTTTCTGGCCGCTCATTATATATTTTTAAGAAAATCTCGCGGGCCGCATAGAATCCGGTAGCAAGCGAAAAAGAAAGCCGGAGGTTGCCGACCCTTGCTCTAACTCATCCAAGGCTATGAAAGATTTTCAAAATCTGTTTTCTTCAGTCGATGAATATTGTTCATGACACGAACCAATCACAAATGTTATCTATGTCGGATCAATAGCACGTGCACCAATGGAACCTTCACGACCCCATCTAGCAATTTTCAATGGTAAAATATATTAAGTAGTATATCAAACAACTCGAAATGATAAAATAAGAGTGAATAATACGTTATTATGTACGTTTTATCCCAGGCATGCTCAATCGAGTTCATATTCGGAGATCTTGCTGGCCACTCGATGCTTTGCATATCCTCACTTTGCAGTAAGTCCTCCACCATCAGAATTCTGTGGGGACGTGCATTATTAATTACTGTTTTCTCCAAATGATAAAATCGTTCAGCGCATGAACCAATTTGAAGATGGTCGTAATCGATACAATTGCACGTGCTCTAATGAAAGCCTTATGACACCTTCAAAAATTGTCAGTGGTGTCATGATAATGATAAGATATGGCATGTAATACAGGGTGGTCCATAAGTCTGTCCCCCCCTTTTATTTTTTGAACCGAAGCAGATATGTCAATTTTGATGAATCCAATGAATAGGAAGTTGTGGGTGGCCTATCCCATGGTGCACTTTTCATCATCCCAAATATGCAAATTAGTTAACATTCAAAATTTATCTCAAAAACCGTAAGGGATAGAGAAAAAAACCCAATTGCAAACTTGTTCAGCATAAAAAAACAAAAAAAACTTGGAAAGATGTGTAATAAAGGAATTCAATGTAAAATTAATGAAAATCCAAATTGGTTCAAAGATTCGTGGATTAATGTTATCATTGTGGTCCATTAGAAACTTTCAATGTTAACTTAGGGCAGTTGAAAAATATGGTTCCGCGAATGATTTAGTTTAGCTTTCGGAACTTGGTAATGTTATTCCTTAATGGTTTATTAATGACAGAAAGAATCTTTTTTTACAATCCTTTGTGTGTCTGTCGGTCTGTTTGTCTGACCGTAACTCTAACTCCTGCAAGGCTATGGAATTTTTTCAAAATATGTTTTCGTCAGTCGAGTAATATGGTTCATGACACGAACCAATCACAAATATGATCAAAATCGGTTCATTGGCACCTGCACAGATGGTACCTTCATGACCCCATCTAGCAATTTTCAATGCTAAATCATAGTAAGTAATATATCAAAGAAATCGTAACGACGAGATATCAGCGGTATTAATTACTGTTTTCGCCAACTGATAAAGATGGTTTCGCGAATTAACCATTTTAATAATTGTCAAAATGGATTCAATGGCACGTGCTCTAACGGTACCCTTATGACACCCTCAAAAATTTTCAATGATAAGATAGTTTCAATGATTAAACAACTACGTTTTCTCCCCTACATACTCAATCGAGATCATACCTCTTATGACACCCTCTAAAATTTTCAGAAATTTTTAAAATGTTTCATAATTTTGTGACAGCGATTAGCTTAGCCTGTCGGTACTTGGTTATGTCATTCCTTAACGGTTGATTTAATTACTAGCTGATATACCCTGGGTAGCGCGGGCTGTTTTTTGATGAAATTTTGTAATATCTGAATGTGAATACTCAGAAAAAATGAATACTTGAAAAAAGGTTAGAATTAATATAGGAAAAATTCAATTTCAAGAAACGAAAAAGACTTCTTTTAAAATGCTCCCAATGGTTGTTCTCTCCAACTACGGCCCTTCAGCAGTTCTACTCGGCTTCGCTCATGTTGAAATGTTGTGTTCAGCTGAGTGGGTTTGACGCAGTCCCGGTGAAAAACGGAGAAGAATTATGTATGTAGTCTCGTAAGAAAAAAAAAGTAGAAAGAAAATAAACCATAATCTGATCTGAGGTTACTTCACCCCTGGCTGTGGCTATAGTTCGGAAGCTTTTTTCATGTGTTCTTTTTTTCTGTTTTTTCACGTTCAGAATTGCAAAATTTCATCAAAAAACAGCTCGAGCAACGTCGGGTATATCAGCTAGTATTTTATAAACAATTTTTCGATTATGGTTTCAATTTCAATTTCGTTTCGATCATCTGTTAGTTACGTATTGTTGATTTATGCTTGTGGAAAATGATTCTGATCCTTGTACGCGTGTATTTATACAGTTGTACGCGGAACAACTTTGAGAAATGGTTTTGAATTAATTATTCCTCGGATCCAAAACTTTCAAAAACAAAGCAACCAGACAACTAACTACTCCACGGTTCATTCCTGCCCAGAACTGTCATAACTTCAATTGGCTTCACTTTGGTGGTGATATTAACAATTCGCCTCTTGCAGCTTCGATCGAAGCACCACCTTGCGGGAATGTGAGTAATCTATCCGTGGCTACGTTGTTCCTCTCTGCTACCGGCGCTCGCATATTTATCTGAATTTGAACGACTTGGTTTTGTGTATAAATTTGCTGAATTGATTCAAATATGCCCGGTATGATATACTGCGTACTAGGTTGTTCAAATTCATATTATAGACGCCCAGAAGGAACAAAATATTATTCATTTCCATCTGAAAACAGGTTTCGTCAGCAAAGACAGCTATGGACAAAGCGATTAAAAGAAAGTCGGAGCACGCGATGAGGCCCCGGCCTCCCCGGCAAAGTAGACTCTTCCTCAAAGCAGAGAAGCCACGAGCTAGCAAACGATTGGCGATGAATAATTGTTTAGATAATCAGTGGATAATATTTATAAGAGAAAAGAACGAGACACAGAAACCCTGGAATACAATAGATAATATAATATATAATATTAGAAATGAAAAAATAAATACAATACTAATTAAAAATTAACAAAATAATTAATAAAAACGATTACAATCAAAGTAAGACTAGAAATATAAAAACAAAATAAAAAGCTGACGTTTCGGATAGAGACTATCCTTTATCAAAGCAAAAAAA
>JAHWFO010017245.1:88625-107624 GCA_023313115.1 Rhysida immarginata
ACACATTTCATAACTTTAGGATAAATCTCTAATAGTCTAATTGCTTTCTCTTTAGTAGGTGTTGGCGTAGGTGGTGTTGATTCGTCACACGAAAGAATTTGAACGTGCGAGCTTTACAACAATATGAATTGAATTTGAAATAAAATTACCGCGCTAACTGCGTGCGGATAAATAAGATAAGAAAAACAAAGTTAATGAAATTTTATCAAGACTACTTCAATAACCCTTTAGTCTTAAGACAACTTTATCGTCAAAAAACTTAAATTTATTTTTGTAAAGATTTTTGAATTGAATAAACGGATCCATATGGCATGTAAAATAAGTTTTACTAATAATTTTACTAATACCTTTAACAAAAATACTTAGCGTAATTCATAAATTAACTGATTAAGAAAAAATAAATAAAATTTGATTATTCGTTTTTGTCGGAAGAAATTTCATGAGGATTTGATCTAAAAATCTAAGGTTGAACTTTCTTTCGGATATTCAGGACATGTGATTCTCGGAGGCGCTTTAAGTAAAAAAATTATTTTTTTTTTAATATATATATATATATATTTATTTAGGTATAATAAGGCTTATCGATGTATCTCGAAAGAGTAATGAATGCTCACAAAAGACAAGATACATCGAAATTAAACACATAATTGGGAAAAAATAAAATTGTTTCTATAAACGAAAATTATTACAGATGTACATGATAATACTATTTCGAATCATTAAATTTTTCTCTTTTTTTTTACAATATTTTTACAAATATTGTATATTTACAAATATTTTTTTTTACAAATATTTTTTTTAATATGATTGTTAGTTTTTAATATTTTTAAAGAAATTTAAATACAAAGGATATAAAAAAGTATAAAAAAACATGAAATTATCTTATTATATACAATATAAAACTTTATATGAAAAATATTGGTGAAAATTTTTAAAATCTATAAGGCTATTTAACCAGCACTTAATTTTCCTCTTAATAATATATACATTTTTTTTTATTACAGTCTTTAATATCATTTGGCATTAAATTGTACATACGGATACTCATATAATCTATTTGATGACAAGCGAAGGAATGTTTCACTCTTGGGATGTCAATTGTTGTGCGTTTCTTAATGCGTATTGAATAGTTCTGTATTTTGGTTTATTTTCATGATAAAATTTTTGTGAATATCTTCCTAAAGAGTTTAAGTAAATTTTTGTAAATCTAAAATTTCTGGGTTTGGAGTTTTTTGGAAATTGCTAACAGTAGATTTTTGTAAGGCTCTAAGTGGTTTTAAATAGGTTGTATAAGTTCCTCCCCATATAACAATCATATATTGTAAAACGGATTGAAATAAAGCCATGTATATATTTTTAATCATAGAATGATTAAGAATTGCATGCAGCGTTCTAATTGTAACTGTAATGGATTTAAGTCGTTGAAAAAGATTAAAGATTAATATGCTGGATCCAATTATTTTTACAAATCGAGTGTTCCGAAAATAAAATGGGGACATTCGGAAGATACACCCCAAAAGATAGAACACTTGCAAGCGCAAATGGAGAAATAAAGGAATGTCTCGGCAGGCCGAAACTAAATTTTACAATAGTTGTTACGATTACTTTCATATCTGGCACAATGCATCTTGGATCATCTGTCCTCCACCACATAACCTGGCCTCCACTATATCACCTGACCTCACATGCATGGACTTCTTCCTGTGGGGCTATATGAAGAATGTGTTGTATGAAACCTCCGTGTAATCAATGGGCTATATTGTGGGGCACATGCAGCTGCTGCAGCAGAAGTCCAGGAGATGCCTGGAATCTTCGAACGCTTGAACGGTTCGATGTTATGGCGACGTGAAGCCTGTATTGAGACAGGTGGTCGTTATTTTTAATAAACAGGATTTTTTTTCACGCCAAACCTCAGATGTTGATACACCTCAGGGTTGGCGCATCTGCACGGTGAGCAGAAGGTTCCTGGTTCGATCCCAGGCTGTGGAATTTTCTTCCCTATTTTCATAGTCCCAGCCCGCGAACTGGGTACTGCTCCAACCAGCCCTAAAGACAGGTAGATAGCGTAATGCTTCCATGTCCACGGTGGCGCAATTGGTTGGCGCATCTGCACGGTGAGCAGAAGGTTCCTGGTTCGATCCCAGGCTGTGGAATTTTCTTTCCTATTTTTCATCAATTAAATAAATGAATCGTAGCTTTGGCCAAACTTTCAAATACTGTATAAAATTGCCATCTGCATCTTGGTATGATAAACCCAATATCAAAAAATCTTCAGAATTCATCTGTTGCCAATTCATCACTACAATTTTTTAAATTGGTTTTCGAATTCTTCACGTGAATAAGTATACAAGTATTTTGGAAGATTATGAGTTTAAATTCAGCATTCAAGCTTTACTAAAGGTGTCAGCTAACAAATATTTTCTTGCATTTTTAAACTTCTTCTGACTTTGGTCATCTCACGTTAATTTTTTTAAATTATTTTTGTTTTTTTCCTAACGTTCTCGCTAACGTCATTGTAGCCCAAAAAATAGCCCGATTATAAAATGTATAGCCCAAAATGTCGCCCAGTAGCCCAAGCCAAAATTTGTCGCCAATTCTTTCTGAAAGTAGCCCAATCTGATCACTGTGGTCATTACCCAAGACTCGTGATCATAGGTGAGAATGGGGACAAAGATAGATTTGAAAACGGAGAGCCTGGCTTTGTTTCCCAGATCACGTTTCGTTACCACGGATTACCACAGTACACGTCTGACACAGCTTGCTGCCGCCGATTCGAGCATCTAATTCTTTTTCCTGCCGCCTTTCACTCATGAATGCAATCCCGAGATACTTGAACTTCTCTCACCAGTCTCAATGGGGCTCCCTAACATGGAGAGCGCACTGAGCAGGCTGTCTTGAAAGGACGAGAACCTCAGGCTTAGCCACACTGATCTTCATCCCAGCCTCTTCACATTTGGCTCCAAACCGGTCTAGTGCATGCTGAAGGTTGGTGCGAGAAGACCCAACGAAGACAAGGTCGTTACACAAACACACCCGCTGTATAAACAAGACTTCTTTTAAATTTTTTATTTCACATTAAGAAGTAATCAAGTACACATCTTTTTCTACATAGTCTCCTGCTTTGGAATCACATTTTTCCCAGTGTATTAGTAGTTTTTTGATGCCATCAGCATGTAAGTAATAAGGTTGTGTCCTGCTAAAACTTTTGTTTTTCATAATTTAATCTCTCGAATTTTATTAACTTAAGCTTTTATGTTAAATAAAATTTAAACATATAATATTCGTAAAAGATTATAAATCAGTTATTTTCATGAAAGTATATTTTACGTATATGACACTCTATGTATGTTCAATTTAAGAAAATAAAATGAAACATTGATTCAAAATTACTTTAAAATACGAATATTTATTTAGTTCATTGCACGAAAAAGGAAGTTATTTTACTAGAAATTTAAGATAAATAGTTACTTTTAACCCAAAATCTTGAAAAAACCGTGCAAATTTTCTTTTCCATTTTACACGACAGAGAGTCTTTTACTGCGCAGCACAGCTATGCATGGGTCTAAAAGCTTCGTGTCCATTCCGTTAAAAATCACATTTACCAGAAATCCTTTAAAAAGCTAAATCTTTAAATATGAATGCTTTACTGCTTTGCTCTATTGCTGACACTCGTGCGAATAAATAATGAGCTTATCGCTTACTCGCTTTCATTGATATGTTAGTAGGATGATGACGACGTTGATGATGGAAAAAAAATGTAAAAAGGAAATACAAAAAAAAGCAATGGCTTTCAAGAGATAAATATTTATCCACTTCTTGAATGCAACGAAGAATTCTCTGGTTTCATGCAAATTCAAAGCAAGGGATTAAACAGGAGAGCCCTTCCGTCAAAAACCCAGCCGAAAAGTTCCACCGCATTCCGCTTTCATGTAAATGGCTTCGGAAATGTTAGTCATTTTCCGCTGCAAATGTTTCCGGCAAAGATTTCTCCGTCGACGTCGAGATTCATCAGAGTCTCTAGCGCCAAAGGGGGCCCTCCATAGAGGGAGGGGCAGAGGAGACAACAAACACTTTTCGGCGTATGCTTTCAAATGAGCATGGATTAAAAAAATACATTCCGAAATAAAGAAATAAAAAAAAAGCGAAGAGAAAAAGAGGGAAAGGGAAAGAAAAACAACTTTATCCGTTCTTTGGAGGCTTTTTTCTTTCATCATTTTTCATTATAAATTCTATTTGTTTCAAATATTCATTCCCTTTCTTTGTTTGATCGAACATCTTTGTGGTTTTGTTGTTCCTTTAAGTTTACTTATGTGTGGATTTTCTTTGTTTAAGTTTGTTTTTTATGGGAACCATCAAAGCGCATTATTGGAAATTAGGAGCATAAATAGATATGACATTAATTCTTTAATAATTGCTGACTTTTTTGAATTTAAACTTGATCTTAATTAATATCCCTACAACATTTAAACATGTAAGGGTTTTACAAACATAAATTTTTACTTAAAACAAATCAAATGAGCAAATTACTCATGCTATACTTTTATTGGAAGTACTTTTATAAAAATAATTCACTCTTTGAAATTTATTCAAAAATAATCCTTGAAACTTCGAACATTTTTTATATCTGCTCTTTTATTCAGTGCCACTCAAACCCGGGTCTGAGAATTGGCAGAGCTTCCGCGGAAACACCAAGGCCTGCTACATATTACAAATTTCAGGAAATGCAATGTCAGGCCCGTAAAAGGGAGGAAATGGACAAATGGACTGGGGAAAAATTTGAACGGCACTACCTTTTACAAGCCAAAACACCTCCGGAAATTCTCGAATGGATTCTGATTTAGGACTGCACTCACGATTTTCTGAATGTTATCTGTAATGACCAAAAGCTTTCCCTTTAAAGGTGTTTTCAGTTCCTGAAATAAAAGAAACACTCTTAACGGGAATTCAAATCTTAAAATTAGATAGGCTGATTTCGCTTATTGGTATCTGATAAGGACAAATATCATTTCCCCGGTAACGCTTTACTACTGTTTGGCAAAAATATAGGGAATAACATTGCATGATATTTGGACTGCAGAACCAGCCAACCGTACGATTAGAGTAATACTCGGCTATCTAAGTCCAATGGCGACGGGCACCCGGCTCACAGATCGAGAATTTCTCCTATCCAATCATCAGAAAGTTTGATAAACACACATAATGAATAAAGAATATAAACTGGAGCTGAATCTCAGAACATCTCTGAGCTGGATGCCCGTTTCCCATTAAGCAATTCAGCTTGATAACTTGGTTGTCTTTAAGACACCTAGTGACAGCATGGCTGCACGATGTCTGGATAGCCCAATTGGTAGAGGTGTCCAGCATATGACACGCGAGGTTTCTGTTCGAATCCAGGTCACAGAATTTTCCTTCCATTTTTTCAAATAATATCATTACTTGTGTTTAATATTTTACTGGACCTCCTTTGGCCCAAATTACTGCATGTACGCGGGTTTGCATAGAGTCAGTAAGTTGTTGAAGCACTTATAAGTCAATAGAAGAACAAGCCTTCACCAGATTCGTTGGAAAAGGATCTTGCTGTTGGATATGTCGATCCAAAATGTTCCAAATATTCTGGACTCTGAATATTCATGTAAAATAACTTGAGCCATTTTCATGTTCGCTGAATAAACCGTACGCGATGAGCAGTAGCATTACCGTTCATGAAGTCATATGCATGATAAAACTCCATCATTATACAAAGATCGACTTGGTCGGCAACAATGTTCAGGTAGTTCGTAAAATGCGCCCGATTTTTCATGAATATTAGTTCCATATCAGCAGAAGCTACATACCATCACATTACACTAGAATACTGAGTTTTTTGATAAGACATGCTGTATCCATTGCGTAATGGGGCTCCGCCAAACCTCTGCCGTCGGTACAAAACAATGAGATTCGTTAGATCAGTGACCGCCAAATTCTTTAAACTATAGTGCCTCATCATATAAGTTCCTTTACGTTTCGAGAGTCGCAGTTTCACATGATACGTTACTCTATGTTTATGGTGAGAACTTGTAGAACAAAAAACCACACAATCCACAAAATTATTTTCATACCACGTAGGAGAATGTACATTTCGACGACAAAGTCGTCATCATCAGCATGGTAACAATTTTGAATTAATCGACAATCAAATCGACAATCGAACAGTGAAGGAATTTGTTCAGTTGGGAAGGAAGCAGTGTTTTCACGAGGCTGACCTTCCAGAATAAATTCCAAATGAAATACACCGAAGTTGGCAAGAAACCTGACTAATTCAAGAGGTCTTCTACATCACGTAAAAAAAATAAGATTGACGATTGTCAAAAGATTGGGGAGGGGAGGTAGGGTAACATCTTCCAATAATCCGGGAAGGAGACGTTGCCAATGTCTTCAAAGTTGACGTCAAGAATATGACTTGGCCTTCTACACTGCAACACCTAGAAGAAATGGGTCGATTTATTTAAATTATGCACGCATGTAATATTAGTGGCATACAAGAAATGATTAAAACTGCAAGACAGGGTGGCTCCCATGCCCCCATAGACTACATTAGTAGGTCGTAAAATCGCCGCGAGCTTGAATGCAGACCTCGACTCTTGCATGCATATGGTCATAAAGATGTTGGATGTCGTCTTGGGGTAAGTTGTTCCAAGCCTCCTGAACAGGCTGGCGCAAATTGTGAAATTGTTGCAGCTGGTGTGCTGCGACGATGAACGTAACGTCCCATTATGTCCCACAGACGCTCAATTATGACAAGTCAAGAGATCGTGGTGGCCAGGAATAGTGCCACATGCTGTAAGGCCTGCAAGCTAACACGTGCAGTGTGTGGACAGGCGTTATCCTGCTGGAAAACATGTTACCTTCTTGTTGCAAGAAGGGCAGAAGAACAGGTACCACAACTGCTGGACGTACCGAATGCTGTTCAATGTTCCATCCACAAACACTAAGGGTGATCACGAGTTGTAACTGATCGCAGTCCACACAATTACGCCAGGAGTTGGATCTGTGTTCCACAGACAGATGCACTGTGGAAGATGGCCCTCTGATGCTCTTCGCCGCACACTTACACATCAATCACTGGTGTACAGGCAGAATCTGCTCTCATCTCCAGAGACCACAGACCTCCAGTCGGTTCTTTCGCGGCATCACTGCAACCGCGCAGCACAGTGTTCTTGCAGAAGTAGGAATCTAGCTAGAGAAATCCGTGCACGCAGTCCTGCAGCTAGCAAATGGTTACCAATGGTCAGTCCCCGGGATTCTTCTGTTCTATTCAATAAGAAACTCGAATGGGTCGACAACTACGATTATCTTGGCCTTATCAACGACTGAAGATTCCTGGAACCGTCACGTGACTTACGCTATGAACAAGGCGTTAATGAACAATGCTCCAACCGTCCCTAAGGACATATAGATATCGATAATGCTTCCATGTCCACAGTGGCGCAATTGGTTGGCGCATCTGCACGGTGAGCAGAAGGTTCCTGGTTCGAACCCACGCTGTGGAATTTTCATTCCTATTTTCATCAATAATTTCAACATCTGAGGTTTGGCGTGAAAAATTCTCGTAAGATCTTTCATTTAGTAATCTTTAAAGCGAAAAGGGCCAAATTCGGTCTGATAGCTCTCCTGGGTCAATCGTTTCAGAAAATTACCCTGAGGACCATTGCCCGTAAAAAATCAATACATCCACTCGGATTTGAAAGTTTATCCAGGATCTCTTGATACGACCAATGAAGACCTATGACACGACCTGGTGGCTGGAATATGGAAGAGTCGATGGAAATAAAGTAGCATACGAAATACAGAAATCCGAGGTATATTCTTGACGTCAACTTTGAAGACATTTGCAACATCTCTTTCCCGGATTATTAAACATAATAAAAAATTAATACAAAATAAATCGAATAAATCAAAAATAAAAAGCTGACGTTTCGGATAGAGGGTATCCTTTGTCAAAGCAGGGAAGATACTTCTCTAAGAGAAAGGAGTATATCAGAGAATTATCCTGAAGTGATGAAAGAAATTAAAATATTAGAGAATTATCCTCCCTGTTTTGGTTTGGTTTGTTTGGTATTAACGTCCTTTTCAACTGCTATGGTCATTTCAGGACGGCGTTATAGGGGCCGCAAATTTTGCCTCGCAAGGGTTCTTTAACGTGCAGCCGGCAAACGACTACACGGGACCAACGGCTTTACTTCCCTTCCGAAGGAAGTGCGTGATCTCAGGATTTCCCCCTGAAAAATCCTCGTCGTCCTCGGCCGGAATCGAACCCGCGTACTCGGGCATCAGAGGCGATCACGCAACCTGCTGACTCCCTGTTTTAACAAAGGATAGCCTCTATCCGATACGTCAGCTTTTTATTTTTTTCTGATTTATTTATTTTATTTTTTATTAATTTTTTATTATTTATTGTATTCCAGGGTTCTTGTGTCTCGTCCTTCTCTCCTTACATCCGTTAACTCCCGGATTATTGGAAGATGTGATCTGAGATACCCACCACCCCTTCAGACAATCGTCAATCGTATTATGTTTTCATAATGTGGAAAATTTCTTGGATAAGTCACGCTTCTTGCCTATTTCAGTGTACGTATTTCATTTGGAATTTATTCTGGAAGGGTGAGCCTCGTTAAAGCAGTGCTTCTGTCCGAAATGAAAAATTATACACTTCACTGTTCGATTGTCGATTGGTTCATTGTATCAAAGCATTGCTTCCGGACCACTCTTTTCGTTTTTCCCTGCACTGTTCGATTCTCGGTTGTTGATTCATTATATCACTTTTGTAATAAAATTGTTACACGCTAATGATGACGACTTTACCGTCGAAATGTACACACGTGATATGAATATAATTTTGTGGATTGTGTGGTTTTTTGTTCTACAAGTTCTCATCATAACAAGATCTCCAGTTTCTTGGCTTCATTAAAATATTGTACTTTATGTTTATACTATACTATTCATGGCACACCACCCCACAAATCTAAAAATTTTAACACGCCTCAAATGTTAAAATTCATTTGAGAACCAGGAGGCAACAATTCTTGAACCACCCTCGTATAAACACATTTGAATCAAAGACCTCAAACTATTTTATATAAAAACGGATTAAAATAAACTTATACGTTTCACTTGAAAAAGGGACCAGGCTTATTTAAAAAAATGATGCAAATAGTAAATAATATACGTATATTGTACTATTTTATATTTTTCATTTAATCAATTACAACGGAAAAGATATTAGAAAACATCATCCCTACGTACGTGCAACATGATGGCAGCTTCTTCTAAAACAATCTCATATTCCGGCGCATGGGATAATAGAAAAATCGAAAATGGTAAAAAGCGAAAGAAAGATGCTCTTAAATGGAAAGATAATAAACAAAGTTTTAAAGGACTGCGTTCAGTACTATCGAACAAGAAGAGGGAAGCGGATATCACTAAAAATTCACCCAGAGCAGGTAAGATCATGAAACATGGAAAGCGGATCTATGTACGCTTAAAATTAGCATGGCCTGTTTTTACTGCCTGTAAATGTAGAAAAAAAATGCTATGAAAATGTAAACTAAATGCGTTCAATTTTGATTAACTAAATTTAATATTTTTTAAGAAATGAAATTTATTACTAAACTAGAACCGAACCCACCCGATTGTATAACCCATTGTTAGATTTTTTTCTTTGTTTTGACATAGGCCACCGTCGCTGATTTTATATATATGATATTTATGTAAATATTATTATAATCATTGGAAAATGGTTCCTTGTAGGATTTTTTCACGCCATACCTCGCGATATTAATAATATGGTAAAGAAAATTCCACGACCTGGACATGAACCAGGGACGTTTGGATTAATTCCGGATACTATTATTTATTTTTAACTAACAAGGGAATCCCTCGAACATGTATGTCACAGATTTCCACCAAATTGAAATATGTTACTCAATTGAAGCTACAACAGATGCTTGCAAAATAAGAGAGTGCGGATTTTTGTTTCTTTCAAAATAAACCACGAAAACGAAAAAATTTGAGCACACACATTCATACAAGAACGCCATTGTTAAAGCGGTGTATTAATGCGCTTAACGGAACTTCTTTCTTCCACTACTCACAGCAATAAGCAGCACGAAACCAATTCAGATTAAATAGACAGCAGCAGATGGCAATTGAATATCTAAACAAACTTAGTTTTTAAAATACAGGGTCTTTATAATTAAAGGTCCATTTTGACATTGCCATAAAAAAACTACTGGATCAAAAGCTATAATACTTGGTAATATTATACAAGAGGGCATGGGAAGTTCATACCCACCAAAAAAAAATTAGTTCAAAAGGTCACCACCAGCATGGAATGGCGCTCTATGCAATATTCGTATACGAAATTAGACATGAAGACACAGGTTAACAAGTCTTTAATCGTTACTAAAAATAATTTTAGTCGTTGGCCAGACTAAGATGGTCAGGTGACTTTTCCACGCTGGGGCCCCGAGAAAAGTTTGGTCCTATTTTTTCTTTGCTTGCCAGATGGCGTAAAAGACAGTGTAATGGTAAAGCACCGTGGCCAGACCACCTAATGAGAAAGCCTGAGCGCGGAAACGTCATACATTGTAAAAACGTCATAGATAGTCATCTTTAATCACACTTCTACCAATAATAAGCCCTAAATTATGACTAAGTATGATGATGTAACAATGTATGTAATTTTCGCGCTCAGGCTTTGAGCAGAGGTGGTGTTGACCGTGGCCTACGTAATACAGGGTGATTACAAAAGAACTTCACACTTTTAAAAATTTATTACATCAAAGCTATTCAGAATATAGACACACCACATACGGATACTTAAAGAAAAACTCTTGATAGTTTATTGTGACACAGTTAAAGATGTTCAATATGCCCCCCTGTAGTCGATTTCGTCCCAAGCCCGCATTAACATGTCTCCATCAATCCCACGTATCGCTACCGTAATGCGTTCTTTCAGCTCGTCTAGGTCACGGGGAAGGGGTAGGGTGAAGACCTTGTCCTTTACACACCCCCATAAAAAGAAATCACAGCGGTGGATTGGCCGAGCAAACAATAACCTGGAACTTGCAAAGTGGCCACCGGGGAGCCCCGACCTCACACCTTGTGATTTCTTTTTATAGGACAAGGTCTTCGCCCTACCCCTTCCCCGTGATCTAGACGAGCTGAAAGAACGCATTACGGTAGCGATACGTGGGATTGATGGAGACATGTTAATATGGGTTTGGGACGAATTCGACTACCGCATTGATGCATGCTGTGTCACGACAGGGGGGCATATTGAACATCTTTAACTGTGTCACAATAAATTTCAAGAGTTTTTCTTTAAGAATCCGTAAGTGGTGTGTCTATATTCTGAATAGCTTTGATGTAATAAATTTTTAAAAGTGTGAAGTTCTTTTGTAATCACCCTGTATAAGAGAGGCCTTAGTCATCAGCCAGCGCTGCAATGCATTAGTCACTAGCTGCATTTTCAAATTTTTATCACAAGACGTCGCGATGTGTGTGTAAAAATTAAAGCACTGTATAAAGAAAGTATGAACATGCCAGGCAGCCATTTTGATGTCTATTTCGATACGATGATTGCCTCTTCTTTGCAGCAAATTCAAACATCAGAGGCACATTCCTCTCTAACTTTTGTCAAAAAGGAATTGTTCAGTCTGCAAGTTTGCCTCTTTTTTGCAGTAAATTCAATCATCGTATCGAAAAGACATCATAATGGCTGCCTGGCACGTAATGTCCATACTTTCTTTATACAGTGCTTTAGTAAAAATGTATTATGAGCAGTAATCATTAAGTAAGAAATCGGCTTTTTAACTATAAAATGTTCTTCCTTATTTACTAAATTTAGCATTATACACTCAAATTTCAACATAAATTTATCCAACAGCAATAAAACTTACCTAAGCGAAGACTGAAGATGTAAAGCAGGTTTGTTTTATTGGAATTGAAGGAGTTTGTTTTATTGAGGTCGGGTTTGTTTTATTGAGTAAAATCATAATTTAAAAATTTTTCTGGACATAGGTTTACATCGGAAATGGAGTGATTTCATTTTCACATTTCTGTCTGATATTTCAGCTGCCATGTTACACATGTATGATCTTAAAAGTTTTTTCAGAATTATTTCAACAAAGTTTGTTTGTTTTTTTGTTCAATACTGGAATTGTTTTTGCAATTTGGACACTGGAATAATGAGCTACTGCATGCGTAGGGAACAATGACTTTCAATATTAGGACCGTGGCCAAAATTTTTTTTCGGGGAGGGGCTGGCCCTATCCTGCTTGTAGGGGGGGGGGAGAGTCCACTATGATTTTGTCGATATGGTGGCCAATTTCGGGGAGGGGGAATGCAGCTTTGACCAATATGCTGTCCAATGCTATAAGAAAGCTCAAAAATGTAAGTTTTGAATACCTAAAAATAAATCAGTTATTTATTAAAATAAATCTAGATGGCTTAATTTAATGATAAAATTTCTGTAATGAAATTTTGCCTTAATTCTCCTCTATCCACTGCTTTTATAATACTGCAAGTTGGTGAATGTGATTCAGGACTACGCAGCAAATAAAGGCAATCTTGGCAAACAATAGTTTTTTCTGCAATTCGCACCAAGTATCCTGCAATTACAGCTACTGCCGCAGTTTTAACTGTGCAGGAACTGCTGTAAACACAAAATTTATAAAATAAAAATTCGGAATGTTATTTAGTTTACGTTTTTAAACAGGCATTTATAATAAATTTTATTATAGAAAAAAATATCTACCAGTGATGTTTTTTTAATTTTTTTCAGTTCACTCTCTAATTGAGATACCTTTTTTAAAATACTTTTTCTGCTAATAACTTTCAACGAAGCTTTCTTTAAATCTGGGTCTGAAAGAAATTGATGAAACGACTTATTTTTTCTCGAATGTGATTTACAACGTGGAACAGAACAATACTTTACCTCTTTAAAAAAAAAACGCGCTCTTTTTTAGTATGAATATGAATACCATTACAAAGTTTTACACCCAAATCGCGACCTCTAGTGATAGCAATTTGAAATTGCAGCTAGTGAAGGTTTTCAGGCCGATTACTAGGCCTCTGTTATATTACGTAGGCCACGAAAGCACTGTATAAAGTACGGACAATCCTTGTTGCAGGATGCCTTCTTAAAATACTTGAGAAAAAGTTCAGTCGGTAAGTAGAAATGTCACGTATAGACTTAGATTAATGCAGTGGAATGCGTGTGAGCTTAAAAATCTGGACAGGATAGAAGATAATTTATTTTATTAAAGGAAAATGCCACCCTCTTAAAGGGGCAGCACGATACACCAGTATCGTTAAATAAATTTAAAGAGTTAATAAAGAATAGATTACTATTGAATGTTAATCTATAACAATCTACAGTTCCATAAAAATAATAATAATATTGAGACCGCAATCTTGACGGAAACTCCAACTAAATCCATATAACATCAAACAAGGCTGCCTCGCTGCCTTCACATGGATCGCATCGACGCTGATGCGTTTGTCTTCGAGCAGGCCTATAAATTAGCATAAAGAACTATGTTAATGTTTCGCCAGTCTGCTAGGCTTTGGTGGAACTTGCGCGAGCTTTTATTGCGAGAGGAAAAGGAATTAGACTTACCTCGTATGGAGCCGGGTACACGCAGCCGAGGCCTTCTCGGAAATATGTAGATTAACCCCACGGGGCAATAATGGTTTCCTGACGTGGCTGGCTCTGCTCCTCGTAGCATCTCGCAAACTCTTCGGAAAAATGTCGGAGAAGGACGTTACCCCTTGAACCGTTACGCAGTAACATAGTTGCAGGGACACCAAAAGACGCACCTCGATTTGAGCAGGAACGTAGCTGATGCTTGCCGTCACTCGGAAGAGCACTTCCAGCTGTTTTGAAGTGAGGAGATGAAGCCCGTCGCTTACTCTTCCTTCCACCGTGCTTAATCGACAGTTTATTTCGCTGGCGGCTAACACACGCTCCCTTTCGTGTTGGCGACGTCTCTCTTGCCTTATCCCGCCGTCAGTTAGGTTCGGGGCTCTCGTCCTCCGTGAGTCTATTCCTTCTGTGGCGAAATAATGAGAAAAGGAATTATCGCAGTCTTGGCGAGCGGACGCAGTCCCTTCTGTTTGCACTTTGTCACTACTGTAACTTGCGGACGCGAAGCTGGCGAATTGTCCTCTATATTTATTCGGAAACTCTGGCTCGCCTGTGTCTTCAGCTGAATTATTAGCTGGAGACGCGGCAGTTCCGAAACACATTTGCTTGGACTTCTTCTCAAGTCCGTACGCTTTGAAACTCACAAATCAAGCTATAACTTTTGAACCGGAAGTCCAGAAATCTGAATTCTTGCATTTTTATGATGTTTTACTTAAAATTTTAGCTCTTATACACTAAAACTTATATAGTCGTCTGGGGCCCTGGCAGGGGCCCTAAACACTCAACAGAGCTGAAATGTTTGAACGAATAGGCTTAGAAATCTGAAACTTTGTATACTTATAGCAGTTTACTAAAAAATTTAGCTAATATACACGAAAAACTGGTATAAGGCTCTTAGGTCTCCATAGGGGCCCTGAAGCCCAAATCGCCAATAACCTCTAACATTTGAATAATAAAAAGGCCTAAGAACTTGAAGTTTTATATTTTTACAGTGCGTTACTTAAAAATTATAGACAATATACAATTATTATTCACTTGTGAGTTCATCAACTTTCTGATGGTTTGGAGTGGAGAAATTCTCGATCTGCGGGCCAGGTTCCCGTCTCACATTGGGCTTTCAACCGTGACAACTTGGTTGTCTTTAAGACACCTTGAGACAGCTTTGCTGTCCGTGGTGTCTGCGATAGCCCAATTGGTAGAGGCATCGGCCATGATAGTCGAGGTTCCTGGTTCGAATCTGGGTCGCAGAATTTTTCCTTCCATTTTTCAATTGAAAAATCTCAAATCAAGCTATAAATTTGGATGGATGGATTTTCAACCTGCATCTCCACTTTAATCCAGGAGACTAGCTGTTTAGGATGAATGGATGATGATGAAAATAGACAAACACAAACATCCATGCCCTCGGCTGGATTCGAACCCGCGACTCGCTGGTGTCAAGAGTGGTAAGACCTGCGCCTGAACGCTCTCGGCCACCGGCCGCTATAAATTTAAAACTGGAAGTCCAGAAATCTGAAATGTTTTATATTTATAATGTGTTGCTTAAAATTTTAGCTATTACACACTAAAATTGTTATAGGCCCCTGAGGCCTCGGCAGGGGCCGCGAGGCTCCAAATACAAATCAAAGCTATAACTTTTGTACGAAAAGCCCTAAGAAAACCTGAAATTTTGTATGTGTGCCCCTCCACTTATTATAGTCACGAACCGCTACTGCTCGTAACATTTTGATGCTAAAACCCTTTTATCGTTGGATAACGACGCCTTAAATAATTTTTTTCTGCTAATATATTTTACGTATTTATTATTTCGTTCATAAAAATGAGTGATATTATGCGGAAGAAGTTTCACGATCTATTGAGGAGTAGAGAGTTAATATCACTGAATAATAAGAAGGATAACAACTTTTATTTCAAGAGTGAAAGATACAGTTCTGTGTTGAATGAAGTGAAAGAAGCTAAATGTGTTAGTGTAAAACAAGCAGTTCACTATAGGCGGTTGAAACGCTATGATATTCTCAACATAGGAGGTGAAGAGAAACTTATAATGCCATTATCTGAAAAAAAACAAGAAATCGCTGTTGGTCATGGTGGAAGAACCCGCATGATCAAGGAACTGAATCGTAAGTACAAGAATGTGACTGTAGAGTCAATCGTAGAGAGTCTATGTGAACTATATCAGAAAAAAAAACTCTGAAAAAAGGAATTGTAGTTAAGCCTATTTTACACAATGAGATGAATTCTCGATGTCAAGTCGACCTGATGGATATGCTATCCAATCCAGATCATGATATGAAATATATTTTAGTATATCAAGATCATCTTACAAAATTCGTCTTCCTCCGATCCCTACATAATAAAAGAGCTGATGAAGTTGCATATCATCTTTTGGACATATTTACAACGTTTGGGGCACCAAGCAATCTTCACTCGGACAACGGGAGAGAATTTTGTAACTAAATCATAAAGAGTTTATGTGAAATGTGGAATGATATAAAAATAGTCCACGGTAAACCGAGACACAGTCAATCGCAAGGTTCAGTCGAACGGGCGAACCAAGATATTGAGAATATGCTTACTACATGGATGGAAACAAGCAAAACAGCAACGTGGTCGGAAGGATTGCGATTTGTACAAGCAATGAAAAACAGAGCATATCATGAGGGGATCAAATGTTCACCTTATGAAGCTATGTTCGGTGTTCCTATGAAGCTGGGAATTGCGAGCTCTGTTGTTCCACGGAATCTAACTAATAAGATAAACACTGCTGAGGAGGACTTAGAAAAAGTTATAATTGATAATGAACGCATGAGTGATACAGAAAATGACGAAGAAAGACACTAACAAACAAACTCTTGATTTTGAAGTGAAAGGTAGGGACAACACAAATGAAACAGAAAGCTGCGTAACGGTGGAAATAGAGACCGAAGTTCAAAATGAAAAAATAGGCCTAGAACCTGACATGACGACCGCGACTATCAGCAGAGCTGAAAAAGTGAAAATGTTCCGAGAGGCTGCTAGAGAAGGACTTGAAGAGCAGGCAAAGAAAATGAAAGCAATTTCCTCTGAGAAGCTTAAAAAACCTACTCTCGGAAGTAGATAAAGTCCTCAACTAGGCGCATATTAATGAGGAGGGGGTGTTCAATTTGATCCAATTAAAGTCCTCCCCTCCCTTTTTGCTCCAATTAAAGTCCTCCCCTCCCTTAATTAGGGTGTGGTCATTTAATGTGGGCATTGTTTAATTAATTAATTAGGGCGTTGGTTAATTAATTAATGTGGGCGTTGGTTAATTAATTAATTAGGGCGTTGGTTAATTAATTAGGGCGGCCTCTACCTCCCCCCTACACCTACCTGACGTCACAGCCGCTCAACCAATCCGCGCGTAGAAGGCACCTCACGTGACCCACCACCTCATCTCCCCTCTTTTAATTTGGGCGTTGTTCTTTTAATTTGGGCGTTGGCCTTTTAATTTGGGCGTTGGTCTTTTGTTTGGGTGGGGCCTGGAATAAAATTAATTTTATCATCCTCTGATATACCCAGCACCAGGGTGGGGGGTTAGAGGGGGACCTAATGCTCTCAGCAAAAGCCACTTGGGTGATTCTGGCTTACAAGTAAACACCAGTCGATTCCCTTATATACCATACTTTTCGGGTAGCGGCTTTCATACTGGCGCCTCAGCGGGTTACCTTATTACTAATGCACTACGGATTGCCTAATTACTAATTCACTATTGTTTCTAGGGTAACCAAATTTTTCCAAACTCTTTTACAATGTCTTCTACGACTGCTGTTTCAAATAAATACAGATGTGTTCTTTACATAACTTAATTTTAATTTTCAACTAATGGATACAGTGTTTCAATGGATAGGGGGTGCAGCTAAGGTGGGACTAATGTTGTCTGAACTCTCATATCATTGCTTATAAACACAACGAGGTCACACAAATTGATGAAAGGGACATATTCATTCACTTTTTAAAAGCTTATTTTTAAAGCTGGGCTATTGGGAATTTTGTTTTTATTTTCAGTTTTGCCTCTCTCACTGATTACCATTGCTCACATGAAGGTTTGTTTTTTTTTTTCTAACGGTTGTACCGGGTGGAAATGTTAAATAAAAATACAAACTTCACATTTCTCAATGTTGCTGAGGCATACTTGACTCTCTCTCTATACAAAATTTGTACAATTTTGGCTCATAGAGGTTGATAAACGCATGGCTTGATTCCTCAAGCTCGCGATATTCAGTCGCCCATCCCCTCTCTCTCTCTCTCTCTCTCTCTCTCTCTCTCTCTCTCTTTCTCCATCCACCTACATAGCCAATACAAGTTTGGCAAAATGTTGTTTAAATGGTATTCTAAAAAATTGTTTTCGCTCTCTCACTTAGGATATTAGGATACGAGAGGGATATGCTGCGTACTGTTTATTGTGCAAAAAGTATGCATTCAATTTAAGGTTATGGTCACATATCGTTAAGTTCTCAAAGTCGCGCGCTTATTGGTTTGTTTTACAGCTTGTATTTTTATAATTTTTACAGATTGTATTTATAATTTTTACAGCTTGAATTTTTTAATTTGTACTTAATAAAAGGCTGTACGTGGACTGTGTTTTCGTTTAACGTCACTCTACAATTCATGAGCTGATGACGTTCGCCCATTTAAGGCTATGGTCACAGGCGATGATTTAACAACACTCATCACAAGTCGTTAAGTTCTCAAAGTCGCGAGCTTGTTGGTTTTGTTCTGTCGTTCGAATTTATAATTTTTACTTAATAAATCTGTGCGGGGACTGTGCTGTCATTTTACGACTCTCTACAATTCGCGAGCTGATGACGTTCGCGTATGCGAGCATCGTGATTCCTGCTGAGGCGCTCACGTCCACGTTGTTTCTCAGGCATGCTTTCTCAATGACGTGTCCTCCTGGGTTTGTTTTTCTGTTTAACTACCCTGATTTTTTACTTTTAAAGTTTTGTCAGGGGTTTGTAGGCTCGTTTCACGGCCTTTTTACCATGTGTTGCAATGGGATTGATGTTGCACATGTGTGTGTGTGTGTGTGTGTGTGTGTGTGTGTGTGTGTGTGGGTGTGCGTGCGCGGGCTCAAGTTTTGGATGGGGTTGACGGCCAGGTCACGGGCGCTGGGTGGCGTTTGTTCAGCGCGTTCGCTCGCGGGTTGCATTGTTCATGTGTTAGTGTTTTGCTTAAAAAAGAAAAACGGTGTCTTCAGCCAAAGATATATGTGATATGTTTTCTGTACTTTGTTAGGTTAATCTGCTCTTTCATCGTTTTTTTTTTTTTTTTTTTTTTTTTTTTTTTTTTTTTTT
>JAHWFO010017245.1:123107-161756 GCA_023313115.1 Rhysida immarginata
TGATAGTTCTGGGCAGGAGTGAGCCGTGGAGTAATTAGCTGTCTGGCTGCTTTGTTTTTGAAAATTTTGGGCCCGAAAAAAGGGTCCCAAACAATGAAAAAGGGTCAGAAATTATTTTCCATAAGCATAAATCAAAAATACGTAACTAAAATTAAAATACATAACTGAAAGGCGATGGAAACGAAATTGAAATTGAAACCATGATCGAAAAATTGTTTATAAAATATATTAAAATACTTCAAATACAAAGTAAACGAAAACATAAACTTATCACTCCGTGATAGGCATATGAAAGAATCATTAATCAGCTACTCTCGTGTTTAGCCATGTGTTTTGCATCATCTTCACTCACTTTCGGCCATGACAGTTCTGGGCATGGAGCTTCCCAGTTTGTTTCAAATTATAACAATTGCTTCGGAGTCTATCTTTAATATACGTCATTGGGCAAAAAAACCCTCCTAGAGAGAAGGCCTGCGGACAAAAGGTGTATACATTGTTACATCATCATCAAGCGGCTATTGTTAATCGTATTTCTACCAATAATAAGCCCTAAATTTGGCCGCTTGATGATGATGTAAAAATGTATACACATTTTATCTGCAGGCCTTCTCTCTAGTAGATGTTGGCTGTGGCCCGTTATATCGTTGGCCCCGCCTTTTCATGCTATGATCTAAATTGACCGGATATGATAAATGTTATTGTTTATCACTAGAGATTTCACGTTGCATTTTGATATTGCTTTGTTTATTTTTTAAAGCTATTAGTAATTTGCTTGATTGTTAGTTTGGCGCCGACTCAAAATTAGTTAGCTACTTACATTACTTTAGAAATTTACATATTAATCATTATTAATACTAAAAAGATTTAATTTATTTTTCCCTTTTCAGTTTCTTTTTTCGTCGGTTTAATTTTTTTTTTTAAAGTTTTTATTTTATAATTTTTTGTGGCTAAAATGTACAAATTCTAATATTATCTACTAATTTTTGTTTACCATTGCATGTATACTTACTTACTCACCTTACATGAATTATTAACTGTTCTATGAAATAGTTATGTACTTTAACAATTACTTGTTATTCATATAATATAAATAATTACAAAACAACAATATTTTTATACCAACATAGGCAGGCTTACAAAAATGCTGCTCGTATGAAAAAACGATATTTAGAAGAATCTCACAATGAGAAAAAAAGGTTGAAAGCCTATGCAAAGAGAAATAGATTAACACGCGAGCAGAGTATAGGATTAGCGCGAGGAGAGTATAGATTAGCGCGAGGAAAGACTTTCAATGAAGAGAAGCTATATTAATAAACAATTAAGGAATGACATAACCAAGTATCGAAAGGCTAAACGAAGCTCCGGCACAAACTATTTGAAACATAATTCCAAAATTTTTGAATTGCTTTTGAAAACCTTAAAACAGGTTCCATTGATTCAAATTCGGTAATCTACGAAGTTTATAACTATTTTTATATATTCATTCTTGCCATGTTGTTTCTTCTCGTTTGAAATATTACATGCCATATTTTAGCATGGAATGTTCAATGAACAGTCAGGGTTCCACTAAACCAGGTGCCTTGAAACCAATTTCGACTATCATTAATTTTACGTTATATTCATTCATGGCCCACAAAGCAAGCATGATTTTATCTCTTTTGCACATTCCCAAGATTTCTCAAAGATTTCCTTTAGAGCAAAGATGTGATCCGTCGTGATTCGGCAAGTCGGAAACCACACTGCTCCCCAGACAGTTTGGAGTCGACTATTTCCCGACCTCTCTTCTCCAGACACTTAGTGTACACTTTCCCAGGAATGCTGAGCAAAGAGATGCCTCGATAGTTGTTGCAATCTCTCTGATCTCCCTTTTTGAAGATAGGGATCACAATTCCTGTCTGTCATTGCTTAGGGGCCTGACCAGATATCCAAGCAATCTGACACACTCAAGTCAGCCACAGGATACCATCCTGATTTAAGGCCTTTAACATCTCGGAACGGATTTCATCATCACCTGCAGCTTTGCCAATCTTCAGGAACTTAATTGCCCATCTGAATTCTTCTTGGTGATACTACCGTGACTATTCTCCGCTCCAAGGTGCACCTCAGGTGTCACCGGATTAAGAAGAGATGCAAAGTATTCCTTCCACCTACGCAACACGCTCTCCTCCGTTTTCAGAAGCCTCCCATCTGCACTCTTAATAATTTGTGATGAAAGAGACTTCTTTCCACGGAGGCGGCGCACGGTCTGCCAGAATACCTTGTTTGCCGAACCATAGACTGCCTCCAATTTCTCCCCGAACTTCTGCCAGGTCTTGGCTTTAGCTGTTGATATTGTCTTTGCTGCTGCTTTTCGCGCCTCAGTGTACCGCACTTGACTCGAAGGTGACTTATTTGCAAGCCATATCAAATAGGCTTCCTTCTTTGCCTTGACAGCTTCTTGGACTTCACCGTTCCACCATGCAGTCCTTCTCTCACCGCCCTGCGCCACACTCACCCGCTTACGACCACAGCACAATGCAGCCGAAGTAATCACAACAGTTTTAAACAACTGCCACTCCTCTTCAACAGTACTACAATCACTGGGTAGTTCTTGGAAACTTGAAGATATGTTATCTGCAAAGGTCTTCTTCACAGCTCTATCCTCCAGTGCCTCCCATTTGATGATCCAAGTCTGTCTGAACCTAGTATTTCGCTTGATTGACATGGATTCAGAGAACCGCAAAGTGCAGACAACAAGGTGGTGATCAGTTGATAGTTCTGCCCCTCTTCTCACACGAGTATCCAACACTAATCGTAATAATTCGGCTGATACGATTACAAAATCAATCAGTGACTTCTGGTCCATTGCATCCCTGTACCAGGTATACTTATGGACATCCCTATGCTTGAAGAAGGTATTTGTGATGGAAAGTCCATTTTTGCAACAGAGATCCAACAAGCAACTCCCATTCGCATTTAAATCGGGGTTACCATTCCTCCCAATCACGACTTTCCACGTTTGGTCATCAGCCCATACGTGTGCATTGAAGTCTCTCACCAGGATGACAGCATCTGCGCAGATCCCTCTCCTGCTAAGAGCAGCATCAACTTCATCTAGAAAGAGTGGCTACTCTGTAACTGCATTCGGAGCATATGCAGCGAATAGAGAGAGAGACCGTTTCCCCAGCTGATGCCTCAGAAGACACAATCTTCCACCTAAGGGGGTCCAATCTGCAACATAATCTGCCAGCCGGGTACTTATGAGTATCCCCACTCCCGCCTGGGCAGTCATGTTAGGGTCGACACCTGAGTAGAAGAGCTTCCACCCACCTTCTAAGTCCAAAGTTCCAGAACCCAGACGTTTCGTGGAGGTAATACCTATGATATCCAGTCCATATCGTTTGGCTTCCTCCACTAACTCTGATTCCTTTCCTGTCATGGAGAATACGTTCCAAGTGCCGATTGACAGCACCCCATCCCGTTGTCGCTTTACCCGTTTCTCCTCCTGGGTAAAGGCATGCGCTGCCCCCGACCGTTTCCCCAAGCGCATAGCGAGTGCACTGGTGGGGCTTCTCGGAGGCATTGCTCCGAGATAACAGCCGGGAGACTGTCGACTATTTTTCGAACGAGAGCCTCTGCCTAACTCCCGAACGCGGATGATTTTAACCAGCGCCACACACGATGCAGTATGAATTCTCTCATTCGTCGACATCATGAGCTATATGTTTGTTTGGATACTCTTCGTCTCACTTCTCAACCATGACCTTTCTGGTAAGGGTGACCCTTAAGTAGCAGTGCTACAACCAGCATAGCTCATAGAATCCCTGAAGCACCCAAACCCCTGACCCACGGTAAGGAGGCATCCACTCAAGAAGCATATGAGAGAGTTCCACGGGAGAAGCTCTGGCAAGTGTTGCAAGAGTATCCGGGAGTTGCAAGCGTTCGGGAGTGGATGGGCAATTACTGGTTGCTATCATGTCTCTGTACGAAAGCTCTGAGATGTGTGTCCGGATAAATGGCATTAAGTCAAGACCGTTCACCGTGGGTGTGGACTCCTCCAAGGGTGCGTACTGTCGCCCCTCTTGTTCATCTTTATGGACTGGATAGACAGGGGCAGCCGAGGCGAAGAGCGTGTTTGTGTGGGCGACTGCCTGGTAGAGAGATTGCTCTTTGCTGACGACCTTGTCCTCCTTGGATCTTCTCGCACGAACCTTGAGCATACACTAAACCGGTTTGCTGCCAAATGTGAATAAGCTGAGATGAAGATCAGTGTGGCTAAAACTGAGGTTCTGGTCCTTTCAAGACAGCCTGCTCAGTGCGCTCTCCGTGTTAGGGGAGCCTCATTGAGACAGGTGGAGAAATTCAAATATCTCGGGAGTGATGGACGGCAGGAGAAAGAATTGGATGCTCGGATCAGTGCAGCAAGCTGTGTCAGACGTGAACTGTGGCGATCCGTGGTAACGAAACGTGAGCTGGGTAACAAAGCCAACCTCTCCGTCTTCAAATCTGTCTTTGTCCCCATTCTCACCTATGGTCATGAGGCTTGGGTAATGACCGAAAGAGTGCGATCGCGGGTACAAGCGGCCGAAATGAGATTTCTGAGAAGTGTGGCAGGTGTTACCCTCCTAGATGGAGTACACAGCAGCACAATAAGGGCGTCTTTATGTGTTGAGTCGCTACTTCTCCGCATTGAGAGATCTCAGTTGCGCTGGTATGGCCACGTGATACGGATGCCACAAACTGGCCTTCCTAGGCAGTTGTTATTTTCCAAGCCTGTGGGTAAGAGACCAAGGGGTCGGCCTAGAACATAGAATAATTTTTTACAGTATTTATTCATGACACATCATCCCAATTTGTTTGATATTTTACATGCCATATCTTATCATTTAAAATATATTTTGAGAGTGTCATATGGGTACAATTAGAGCACGTGTCATTGTTTTGATTACAACCATTTTCAAAATGGTTCATTCCCGGAACCATATTTATTAATTGGCGAAAATAGTAATTTATATTCGCGTCTATCTCGTCATTACGATTTGTTTAATATATTAATGTATCTCTTCATTGAAAATTTCTAGGTGGGGTCGTGAAGGTACCATTTGTGCATGTGCTATTGAACGATTTGGATAATATTTGTTATTGGTTCGTGCCATGTACCATATTCATCGATTCACGAAAATAGTAATGAATAACCGCTTCTATCTCGTCATTACGATCTGTTTAATATATTCTTAATATATCTTGCCATTGAAAATTGCTTGGCGGGAAAATTGAGGTACCATTTGTGCACCTGCCATTGAACCGATTTAGATAATATTTGTGACTGGTTTGTGCCATGAATCATATTCATCGACTGACGAAAATAGATTTTGAAAATCTTTCATAGCCTCGGAGGAGTTAGAGTTACGGACGGACGGACAGACAGACAGACACGTTTCCCCACACTTAAAATGACGCATAAAGCAACTTTCGGTACTTAATAAACCATTAAGGAATGACATAACCAAGTACAGAAAGGTTAAACTAAACCATTCGCGGAACCATATTTAAACCACCCTTTGTTATTATTGTAAGTTTCTAATGGACCATAATTATCCATTAAACCACGTACTTTTGAACCAATTTGGATTATCATTAATTTTACCTTATATTCATTTATGACATATCATTCCAAGTTGTTTGATATATTACATGCTATATCTTTGCATTGAAATTTCCAGTGAACCATAATGGTTCTGCTAAACCAGATTCCTTGGAATCAATTACGACTATCATTAATTTTACGTTATATTCATTCATGACACATCATCCCAATACGTTTGATATATTAAATGCCTCATGTTAGCATTGAAATTCTTATGAACCATAATGGTTTCACTAAACCAGGTTCCTTGGAACCAATTCCGACTATTTTTAATTTTACGTTATATTCATTCATGACACATCATCCCAATTTGTTTGATATTTTACTTGCCATATCTTATCATTGAAAATATTTGAGGGTGTCATAAGGGTACCATTAGAGCACGTGCTATTGTTTCGATTACAACCATTTTCAAAATGCTTCATTCCCGGAACCATATTTATTAATTGGCGAAAACGATTTCGTCATTACGATTTGTTTAATATATTAATATATCTCTTCATTGAAAATTTCTAGGTGGGGTCGTGAAGGTACCATTTGTGCACGTGCTATTGAACGATTTGGATAATATTTGTTATTGGTTCGTGCCATGTACCATATTCTTCGATTGACGAAAATAGTAATGAATAACCGCTTCTATCTCGTCATTACGATTTGTTTGATAGAAAAAAGTCAATACGTGAAAATCAATCATCCCCCATTTTTCCACTCTTAGGGGTGGAATTTTTTTTTCAAAATTAAATGGGACCAATTTCGAGGTATACTGTATCTAATAAAAAAAAGCATCATCAAAATCGGACTACACCGTAATATATATACGCGTCGACTTGAGAATCTCCTTTTTTTTCGTCGGTTAAAAAAAGGAAAACAATCACTCACATTCGGACTTTCACCAACTGGTGGTGGTAAATGTCATCATTTACTAAGGTGAATTTGTAAAAGCCTGAAATGGAAGCGTTTCAAAGCTTTTTTTCGGACTTTTACCACCTCCCTATGGTAAATGCTAGGATTTACCGGTAAAACCTAGGATTTACCGGAATTCGGGCTTTTACGGTAACATATACACTCCTTGAAACGTTATAGCTCAGCAACAAAAGAAGATAGATGACAAACAAACAAACAAACAAACCCACAAACATTCTTTTTAAAAAATATAGAACTAGCAGAGGTATTCGGTGTTGCCCGGGATAATTACAGTTGTAGGTTAAACAGAACAGCGGCAAGAAGTTAAATAATAAATGTTTTCAGTAATTCTTAAGTTTTGTTGTGCATGATCCAGACGGCGCTGGAAAAGCATAGCAACTCGTTCACTGTTGTTCATTTGTTTATAAACCAAAATGGCGGTGAGACTTTCATTCGATGAACGTTAAGTGGATACTGAAGTGTTATTGAAAGTGGAGAATGTTGTTGAGGTTGAACGACATTGGAGGGTTGAATTTGGTACACCACCGCCAACAAGGTTAACAATAACAAAACTCCGAGACAAGTTTGAAGCCGAAGGAACAGTGAAAGATGTGTTGAAAAGTCGGTCTTCTACCTCTCGACTTCTACCTTTGGGGAATTTTAAAGAACACGGTGTACGCCACAAACCAACAAACAGTGATTGAATTAAGAGATCAGATTGAACATTCCATCAAAGCTATTCCATTAGCTACAATCCAGTCGGTATGTCGCTCTGTTAGACGTCGGTTTTGGGAGTGTATAGTTGTACCGTAGGATTTAGGGCCCTGAGTGGAATGCTCGATTAACAGAAAAAGTGGAGTACGGCTCTTGCTCAAGACCATTGTTGAAACGATGAATTATTTCATATTATTGGATTTTCGCTGACGCATTTGTCTTCAGAGCAATGATTAAATTTAATTGTTATTTTACAAGCAATAATTTTATTAATTTATGTATTTATATTATTTTATTTATTCATTTAGTCTAGTTTATTTAATTAATTAATTACTCGCTTTATTTATTTTTATTATGTTTTGTATTTATTTATCATATAATTAATGTATTCTTATATTAGTTATATTATTTTATTTATTTAATTTATTTTTATTTATCCACTTCCATCATAATTTTTTAATTTTAATTACACATTAATTTTTATAGCTTTTTCATTGAAATGCCAAATCGTATAATGCATTAAACATTACCGTAATGCTGCTCTTGAGCTCAATTACTCGTTCTATGCTTATAAAGAATATATTTCAACTTTGAATTCAAATGGTTTTGGTTCATCTTTAGATTTTATGGTGTCTAACCATTAATAAAAATAGACTTATTAAATTAATCGTGAACACAATTATAAATAACTTTTTGAACTTATCTTATTTTTATCTTAACAAATTAATTTAAAAAGAAAACCGTAAATTCGGTATAAAATATTATAATATACGAAACCTTCTTTTAAAAATAACATGAATTTAGCATGATTTTAGAAATATCATATTTAACGTAATTTTAAAGTAACATGCATTTAACATAATCGAAAATTAATAAAACAGTTTTTAATTTTCTTAAGTGGGATTTGAATGGATTTTCAGCACTCAGTGTGTGATCTTCGTCTTCTTCATCATCCCACCAGTCGTCATCAGATTCCTTAAAAATTCCTGTTGAAATAATTATGCAGTCGAACCTCGATAAGTGGATAGCCTCGAGATCGGAAGAAAATAGCCACATATCCGCAGTAGGGGGTTTTCGTTTAAAAAAAGCACAACTACTTAGTACTAATTGATTTAAACAGTGTCTAATTTTTAATTTAACAATATAAAATTATCATTATCACAAAACAAAAGAATATACCGCTTTTGCATTCGCATTTGTTGATGGATTTTTTTCAACTACTAATCCCACAAGTCTCCTCTCTTGCTTTTTGGTTTAATTAATAGAGTAAATTAAGCTAACTATATTTTAAAGAAAATATATGTGTCGCACCGAAAGCTGAGTGTCTTCACAGAAGGATGCTGTGTAATAAATTCCGAATGACAACCGACAATCGAACAGTGTAGTGTATAGGTATTGGAGAGGAATTTGAAGCATAGCTTCCATAATATCACTCTTCATAAACATATTTCAAAGGAAGCCTGATGTACCCACAAAGGTCATCCACAATATGAACGAATAAAATTACCTCCTCTTGGTGGAGGGAAATTTGACTGACGATTGTCTGAGCTTGGAGTATATTACTAAATAAAAAAGCTACACACACGAAACCCAGTGATCTGACAATCGAACAGTGAAGTGTATATTTGTTCAGCTGGGACAGAAGCAGTGCTATCATGAGGCTCACCCTTCCAGAATAAATTCCAAATGAAATCAACTGAAGTAGGCAAGAAGCCTGACTAACCCAAGAGGTCTTCCACATTATGAAAAATAATATGATTGAAGATTGTCAAAAGATTGGGGGGGTTAACATCTTCCAATAATCCGGGAAGGAGACGTTGCCAATGTCTTCAAAGTTGACGTTAAGAATATGCCTCGGCTTTCTATATTTCGTATGCCATTTTATTTCCAGAATTCTGACCCCATACAGACTTTATATTGTGGCTATTACAAGCGGAGTATGCATATTGCACAGAACGAAAGGTTTGGCATTAAGTTATTTTTGATAAAAAATAGGAAAGAAAATTCCACAGCCTGGGATCGAACCAGGAACCTTCTGTTCACCGTGCAGATGCGCCAACCAATTGCGCCATCGTGGACATGGAAGCATTACGCTATCTACATGTCCTTAAGGCTGGTTGGAGCAGTACCCAGTTCACGGGCTGGGACTATCTTTCTTACTGGCGTGAAACACGGTGAGCAGAAGGTTCCTGGTTCGATCCCAGGCTGTGTAATTTACTTTCCTATTTTTCATCAATAATATCAATATCTGAGGTTTGGCGTGAAAAAATCCTCTTAAGAACTTTCATTTATTAATCTTTAAATTATTTGTTAACCATTTTTGAAAATTCTCAAAATTCACATCTTCATGCTAATCACCGTACGAGTTCCAGATTTGAAAACAAGGCAAGCATTTTTAACTTATCTTTTTTCCCCTCCTGCGTGAACAATAAATCCTGCTCCTTTACTACAGTTTTCTAAAACTTCATTTTCATTGTCATTTTGTCAGCATTTTCCGAAAACAGCAACTAATGAATACACGTTTCATCCAAATATATTTGATGGGTTTGTTTTCTAATCTCTTCCAGAAATGACGTCGAGCTGCAACTATATCAGGCTTCTTTACGAAAACGCATCTATTAGATTTGCATTATATTTTTTTATGCAAGCTCCCCTATTTCTTCTTCTATCAAGCTTATACTCACTCACCAACAGTCATGGCACACTTGCCTAATAACGTGTTGGGCCCCCTCTGGCCGGGATAACGGCGGCGACCCGTCGTGGAAGAGAGTCTACCAGTCCCCGGAACACAACCACAGGCACTGCAAGCCATGCCGCCTCCACTGCACTCCATAACGATGCTGCATTTACCAGTTGTGTTAGTGACAACCTGACAGATCGTTCGATGACGTCCCACTAATGTTCATTGGGATTGCAATCTGTGGAACGTAGAGGCCAAATCATTGTCGTGAAGTCGGTAGCATGTTCCTCCAGCCACTGCCGTGTTACAAGGCCGTGTGTGGAGGCGCATTATCTTGCTGGAAGATGCCGTCGCCCGGGGGGTAAAAACAGTTCATGAAAAGATGCAGGTGGTCCCCAAGGAGATCGACGTAGGAAATAGCACACAGAGTGGATGTCAGATGCACCAATGGACCCATTGCATGCCAAGAGAAAACATCCCAGGCCAATATGGAGCCTCCACCTGCCTGAGTGGTCCCCACATGACAAGTGGGGTCCATGGCTTCATGTGGCCTGCGCCAGACACGTACACGACCATCGGACAGATACAGTTGAATCCGTGACTCGTCGGACCAGGCAACCTTTCGCCAGTCCTCAGCGGTCCAATGTCAATGTTGGTTGGCCCAGGCTAGGCGTTGCCGATGATGTGCAGCTGTCAAGAGGACACCTGTCGTGGCCTCTGCTCTCAAAGCCTGCAACTGTCAAGGTTCGCCGAATTGTCGTCACGGACACAATTGGGGGACGTCCCTGGTTGTACCGCATGGTGATTTGAACCGCTGTCGCCCTTCGGTCAGCAGTTGCAAGCCAGGTGACCTGGCGAACACCTCTGGCATCAATAATGAAGCTTGGGCGGCCCGTCCGCTGTCCGACATGGGTTGTAACCCCTCGTTGGGTGTACTCTCGATAGACCCCTTGCAACGGTTGTGCGGGAAAATTGCAGTGTGCTGGCTACATCGGATATTGAGGCACCCATCCGCCTGGCACTATCAATCATTCCCAGTTCAATGCGGATAGCTCTCGGCGTGCTGCCATTTCTGCAGCTAGTATTTTGCTCACAATGATTGTGTGATATCAAGGAAGTCTGTGCACCTGCATTCCGAGAATGGAAGCAGTGGGATATGTCTCATTACGGACAGGGAACCTGATTGGAGGGGTGTGTCATGACTTTTGGTGAGTGAGTGTATATGAATCACCTTTATTAATGTTAATGATATAAATAAAATATATATACTGAAGAGCCAAAACATTTTATGATCATCCCCACACTGAATGAACTCGTCTGGATCAGGTGGAAGGCACATAATTAAGTGGGAATGGTATTTAACTGCTGTTGGAGAAGGTAAGGAATCGGTCTTGCACTTAATTTTGCGAGTGATGGGAAAGGCTGCTTATCTAAGCGAATTTGATAGAGGGCACATTTTAATGGCCATCTCCGAAATTGCACGACTGGTACGTTGTTAAAGATCTGCCGTTGTTAGTATTTATGCAAAGTGGATAAATGACGGTGAAACCAGCAGTAAACGCCAAGGTGTTGGACGCCCACGCGTCATCAAAGACAAAGGACGTCGGAGACTGTCCCGCATGATGAAGTAGGAACCGCGAATCGTTGGACCAGACGACCTTCTTCCACTCAATAAGTGTCCAGTGGCGATGCCTGTGTGCCCATAGCAGGCGCACTTTCCTATTTCGCGGTGACATCGAAGATACCCGTACTGGCCGCCTGTTGTTAAACCCAGCTCGGTGCAAGGTGCGCCGCGCTTGTAAAGCAAGATCGGCGCCAGAAAGTGGCTCAGCTGACAGCCCGATACAATGCAGGTCCAAGTGCAAGTGTTTCGGAACACACAGTTCAGCGGACACTGTTGGATATGGGACTGCGCAGCAGACGTCCCACTCGTGTACCTCTGTTGACCAAGCGTCATTGTCAACTACGCCTACAGTGGGCCCGGAAACAGAGAGACTGGACTATGGATAAGTGGAAGAGAGTTGCCTAGTCGGATGAATCACAATTTCTTTTCACGTCGATGGTCGTGTCAGGGTACGCCGACTTCCAGGCGAAGAGTTGCCCCCCCCCCTCTTGTATCATACACAGGCTGGTGGTAGCGGTATTATGCTTTGGGGGACGTTCTCATGGGCGGCTCTGGGACCCGTAGTTGTGGTAGAACGGACCATGAAAGCTGCGGACTATCTGAAAATCACTGCGGACCAATTGCACCTTTACATGGCGTCTGTCTTTCCAACTGGAAATGGAATCTTCCAGCAGGACAACGCCCCATTTTAACAATGCTCGGATTGTGTTGGAGTGGTTCGAGAAGCATAAGTATGAATTCCAATTAATGTCCTGGCCACCTGATCTTAATCCGATAGAGCACAATTGGGATGTCATGGAGCGGCAGCTCAGAGCTCAAACATCACCATATGGGAATATCTCGATTTTGCGTGACCGCTGCTTAGACATTTGGTGCAACTTGTCTCCAGTCATCTACCAAGAACTTGTGACATATGCCAAGGCGAATTGCAGCCTTTTTGCAGGCCGCAGGTGGCGCAACGCGTTATTGAGTAGGTGGTCACAATGCTTTGGCTCTTCAGTGTAAGTTCTGATGAAAGTAAACTTGTTGAGGGATGGAAGAAATTGCATCTTGTAGATACACAGACGGAAGACGGGTGAAATACAGATGTAATACAGAAGAAATGTTGAACAAGGCACAGATATTGTAGGAAGGAAGGTGGTACAGTTGGAAGACAAAAGAAATTTTGAGAGAAGGTACAGTTAGGAGATAGAAATGTTGAACAGGGCACTGATATGTACGTAGAAAGGTGTAGATGTCTTGATGATGTAAAGATACGATTTAAAATTGGGCATTTAAGGAATAATAAATTTTCTGTATAATTTAGCATTTAGTTAGCTTAATTTACTCTATGGATGACAGGAGACTTGTGGGATCAGTGATTGAAAATAAATCCATCAACAAATGTGAATACAAAATGGAATATTCTTTTATTTTGTGATAACTGATAATTATATATTGTTAAATTAAATTTTATACAATGTTTAAATCAAATAGCGTTGAGTAGTGTACTTTTTTTTAAAAGAAAACTCCCTGCTGAAAGTGGATATTTTCTTCCGGTTCCGAGGCTGTCCACTTATCGAGGTTCGACTGCATAATTATTTAAACAGGAATTTTTAAGGATTTTGCTAACGACTGGTGGGATGATGATGAAGACGAAGATCACACATATGGTGCTGAAAATCCATTCAAATCCCATTCAAGAAAATTAAAAACTGTTTTATTAATTTTCGATTATGTTAAATGCATGTTACTTTAAAATTACGTTAAATTTGTTATTTCTAAGACTATGTTGAATTCATGTTATTTTTAAAAGAAGGATTCGTAGGGTAGATGTACCAGTAGTTGACAATGCACCAGTAATTGAAAATTCACGATTTAAAGGCTTTTAATAAAGTAACAGGGCAAGAAAAGGGACTGGTGTTGTCACCTCGTATTAAACAATGTATTAGGCTTCCCAGAACAGCAAAAAACTAGGAACTTTGCTCCCTATTATGGCCGCAAACACATGTTGATTTTTCAATGCCTTACCGAGTCGAAAAAACCTTGTAATGAACCACTACGCGAGTGTTTGATTACTTGGATTTATTTCATGAATGTTATGCAATATTTGTTATTAATTTTACGTGAACCTTTTTGTGTGATCAGTGGAAAATACTTCTAGCAGTAATAGAATTTCAGATGGCCAATGTGTTAAATGTTTTTAATCCACCGTCAACTGCTAGAACCCAGATAGGTAGTGTCACTAATAATTGACATAACCTGTCAATTATTGATAATTTCTGTGTTTAAAAAAAACGAACAAATATAGTAGGGTAAAAAACATCATATATTAATGTGATATAGAATGTAGGGTAATAATAAAGGAAACATGATGGTTTAAAGTGTAACTTCTTAATTTCCGTTAATTGACCTAGCTGTGTCAATTATAGGAATTTGACTATCAATTTCTAGATCACCCACTTTGACATAAATCTTCTAGGCCCTATTCGCCGAGTCTTTTTGTTGGTCCTGAATCTTGTCACAGAGACGATCAACAGATAGCCCAGGACAAGTTATCTTCCAAGCAGTAAACTACTACCGGTATTCTGTTTACTATGATAAGGAGAAGCATAGGATGAATTAGATGAATTTTGCAAATGGGAGAACAATCGTCAAAAATCAAGTTTTTCTACGAACAATTTGTTGGCCAAGATCTGATGAAATTCCACTCTATGTAAGGGAAACACCTTCATTTTCTACGGTCCTTGCACTCTACATGGGGAGTGGTCTGATTTTATTTATTATTTCAAAGGAAAAAAGATAAATGATCTATATGAACAACCTAAGTTTTAAAAAGCACAATTTTAGTTAATGTTAAATACTTTACACATTCTTTAAAATGATTTCTTTGATTTCTTCAGCTACTTTTGAATATCATTAATTTTTTCTGTAAAAATATAAATAAAAAATTGTAATTAAAGTAGTGTCAATTACTGGTGAAACTGCCTGTCAACTAATGGTGCATTAACTGTCAACTACTGGTGATTCATGCATTAGTGAGGAAAAAATTTAAAAAACTTAATAGCTTTTAAAAATATAACCATTGTTTAGAGATTGGCAGATTCTGCATTCTACACTGATTGGAAGAAAGTAATTGGACACTTTCGATTTTAAACGTTTTGTCGAATATCTAGAAAAATACATGACTAATTATCCGGAAACTTCAGGGGTGTAAAGAGTATGTTACACCTCATATATTTCAGCGAAAGTTTTGTCCCGAAGGCAAATAGCGGACCAGCAACAAAGTGAACCAAAAAAATAATGTTTGGGATCACCCTGAAAAAAATAACGCTTGAAATGCGTTGTAGCTTTAGCATAGTATTAAGAAGCTTCTTTTACTTATCCGTGTTCATTTATATGAGAATAGCACGTATATTCATGGAGATATAAAGATTTCTTTAAAAAAATCGAATTGCTTTCGTAAGTTTTTTGTTTATAACATGCGAAGTTTTTTATATTCAACCCAATGCAATGCCATTTTCAGGAAACTTGACAAATTATAATAGAGACAACACCCTGCAATCAGAATATGAAAATATTAAATATTTGATGAAATATGAGCATTTTTACTAAATAATGTTTAGCTGCGCATGCGCTAGATTTACCAAAATGCCTTTTACATAATTTCTTAGCCAAATGTATAGAGCTACTCTTCTAAAAAGCCCACTCAAATATCGTGAAAATTCAGAAAGATATCGTCGATAGAATGAGTTGAATTTCAGTCGCTCTCAAAAATAAACAAAACGATAAGGGGTGTTCTCCAAATTTTTATTTTTGGACCGGACACCAGTAACTAACCGTCAGTTTCCCATTGTACTTCTTCCATGCCGTCAGTTTCCCATTCAAACTTCGATCGTTACGCCATCTGATTGTTACGGCTACAGATTCTTAATGAATATATTCCTGATTGTCGACCCTTTTGGTTCGTAAACTTGACCGTTGCGGTTTGCGACCCGATTCCTAGTCCCCCAACGCTACGTTCGGGGAACTTTTTCCTACAAAAAGCGCTCCGTTTCGATGAGTAGTAGTTCAGATACAGTGCAGTTGTTTTCTGCTACCCAGTTCCATGATTGGCTTTAACCCGGATAACCTTGCCATCAGCCTATTTTGTTTGTAAATCCTCTTATGGCTGCCTTGGCTGGATGTGCGGCCAATTTCAGAAGAAATTCATTTGTTTGTAGTTTAACTATGACAATTTTGCCTTGTACGCAATGTGTTGTCAATTCTTTGCAGTTTGTTTCTTTTTATCAGTGATTTTCTTTTACTTTTCTTGCAGTTTACAAGCCTATGGAAATTGTTTTTTCCTCTTTTGCAGCCGGAACCCAACCCTTCACCTTATTTATTCGCTAACCGTTCCTTTCCTTTTGTCTTTAGTGCCCTAGTTCACAGTCTTGTCTTTTCGTCGTGCTGTTGCTGTGCCGTTCGTCTTTCGTCTGCCTCCCATCCCTCCTCTTAAGGTTCAATGGGTTAAGGCTAGCGTTTCTTTAATTATTTTTTTTCTTTTGTTTGGGATAATCATTTTTATCTTTTATTATGATTTACTACAATTGTTGTATTTTTCTTTTTTTACCTTAACCAGCTTGCAGTGGTAAGCCCAGGTGTTCACTTGTGTTTATTATTCAAAAATTCTGTAGTTTTCTTTTGTTTCTTTTTTTTTTTTTTACTCAATTTTCTTTGAAATATTTTGCTTGTTATCGGGAGATTGGGTTTGGAGGACTTCTTCCTTTTTACACACTTTTATTGAACTTCACTTATTTGTGTGTCGTTGTTAATTGGTTTGGTTTGGTTTGTTTGGTATTAACTTTGCCATGGTCATTTCAGGACGGCGTTATAGGGGCCGCAAATTTTGCCTCGCAAGGGTTCTTTAACGTGCAGCCGGCAAACTACTACACGGGTCCACCGGCTTTACTTCCCTTCCAAAGGAAGTGCGTGATCTCAGGATTTTCCTCCTGAAAACATCCTCGTCGTCCTCGGCCGGGATCGAACCCGCGTTCTCGGGTCGTTGTTAATTGTTGTTAATTTGATCATCAATGCTAGCAAAGTTGTTGATTGTGGAGAGCATTGTTTATGATTAGCAGTGTAATGTATTGTAAACGTTTTCCCGATAGCCGACTGGGCAGATTTCGAAGGTTTTTTTTGGTTTGGAAGTTATCATATAAAAACTTTTTTTTTTTAAATAAAGACTAAAAAGAATAAAATAAAATATATAAAATAAATATTTTAAAGCACACACTTTCACCTTAAAAAGTGCAGTAAAAAGTAAAAAATCTAATTATTTAAAAAAGGTAAAAGTGTGGTACGCGTTTAATATTAAATTTTAAAAGAAAATACTACACAATAAAATAAACGCGCCACCACATTTTACCTTTTTTTGAAAATTAATTTTTTTACTTTTTACTGCACTTTTTAAGGTGAAAGTGTGTGCTTTAACATTTTTATTTTATGTATTTTATTTCCCTTTTATTTTCCAAGCAAGATTGTATTTTGGATCGCCTTATTTCCGGCTGGAACGAGTCTGCCTGCGCCTTCTCCGACAGTTTTGGGACTGTTCATTCGTGACCACCGAGAGAGAAGACCTCCGCATTGAAATTTAATATATTGTTACATCACCATAGATAGTGCTAATTCAGGGCTTATTACTGGTTGAAACACGAATAACAATGCACTATCTATGATGGTGTAACAATGTATTACGTTTCATCGCAGAGGCCTTCTCTCTCGGTGGTCACGTCTGGTCGGCCCTTCCAACGAACTCTTATTGTTTGTAAAAAAAAAAAAAAAAAAAAAAAGCTTATAATTCTGTCATTTATTTTTGTATGATTACTTAATTAACAACCACTGCAATAAATATTCAATTTTGCTTGGAATTCTCCCGTTTTGATTTATGGATCCCTTTCTTTAATTTAGTCCATTGTTTGGGGAATGATCAATAGGATGGGGACCCGTTTGCGAATAAGCCTTTTTAAACCATAATCCTTGGATATCTTTTTTTGGGACAGTAATTTCTCCCCTGATTCGGGTTTCTTTTTAATTTTCCTTTTTTTATATTTCCACCCTCTCATGGGACTTTTGCCTCCTTGCCCCCCCGGCTGTAAGTGCCTCTTTTGGGCCACGCAACAGTGTCATACTACTAACCCGAATGTCCCTTCATTTCTTTCCTTTCTTTCCTTCCTTATCCTTGATACACAATAATATTAAAAAACGACAATTCTTTTTCTCCCCGGCAATTTCGGCATAATTTAGCGTCACATACACACTCATAAAAACGAACGCGGGATGACATTCAAAAAACGAAAGGAATTGGTTGTAAATGGATATGACAGAAACAACCATCGACGATACGAAAGTGCAAAGTTTACCTCGATGCTTTTATCTGTCACGTCCATTTACGAGCAATTCTTTTCGTGCGCCACACACATTATGAAAAAGCGAAACCATAACATTCAAACCGAAACTAACGCAGCGCCCTCTGAGACAATAATAGCACATCTTCAAATCCCAAGCACGGATAAAGTATAAGCGCTATTGCCAGGTCTCTTTACTTAACCGTCTCTGGTTTCCACAACGTAGGGAATGCCGTTTTTAGAACATCTCTATACCTCTCACTGTTGAGCGTCCCCTTCACTGGTCGTAAGGGTCCTTGTCCTTATAATGAAAAGCACCCTTACAACATGACACCGCCACTACCGAATTTGACAATTGGAACAACGCAGTCGGACTGAAAGTGTTCCCATGGCAATCGCCAAATCCACACCCTTCCGTCGGATTTCCAGACGCTGTACCATGATTCGTCACTTCAGAGCCCAGCTGAAAAAAATCATGGAGGAAAGAAATGATGGTGTGTGCAATTTTATGCAAATTACGCACCGTTTCGCGCATAACGTCACGTGGATTGCAAAACACGCGCGCCAGTGCTTTCCTAACCATAATACATAATTTCGTTCGTCCATGTAATCTTTATTAGAAGAAAAAAATTATTTTTAAAAAAGTTTCTAATACGGTGCCATCCTTTCTGCCTTATGGATTTTAAAAAACACCTAATTATAAATATTAACGCAAATAACAATTAGAAACAACATAGTTAATGTAATGTTTTAAATACGTACTGTTAGGTGAAAATCTTGAATTTAATAGAAAATGAAAAGCACTGATTGCTAACATCCAAGATCGAAATAATGAAGGTTAGATTGTTGTTCGGACATAAATGGTCAGGTGACTTTTCCGCTTCGAGGCCTGTCTTTTTCGTTGGCTTCGAGTGCAATGCACATGACGGCCTGCACACCCCATCCTTTCTTTCCACCATGCTTTACACCACGTCAAACGACGTCGGGCACTCGTCTTGGTGATGTTTGGCTTATGCGCTGCAACACCAACGCTTAGGTCCCAGATAAATTTTGAAACTCAGTAGTGATTTCTTGGGCTGAGGAAAAGCGATTACTTTTTACCATAAGCTTTAGAGATCGCTGATCCCTTTCCGTCAGTTTCCGCGATCTGCCTGGTCGTTGTTGAACTCCTTCCGCTCCTGTACGTTTCCATTTTAAGATGTCCTCATTTACCCTTGAGCGAGGAACTTCCAACAGGAATTTGTCTAACGAATTTGTAATACCTATGGCATCCTATTATCATAGCTTATTTGAACTCATTGAGCTCCTCCGAACCTTCCGTCTTGCTATATCACTCATAAATGAATATTAGACACAATACGCTTGGGTTTCGAACACTATTTGTGATGTTATTAGGCATATCCCATGTTTCAGAAGGGCATCCGGATATTTCTGTCCAAGTAGAATATTATACAGGGTGTCCAAAAAGTCTGGTAACATGGCAGTTATCTCAAAGCTGCCAGGTAGGCGAGATCTGATGAGTGTAGTTTATAGATAATGGGGGGGGGGGGGATTCATTGCCGCACTCAAAAGAAAGAAAATTCCCAACGGTGTGCATCACTGCAATTCAAATGTGTTGGAAACCTCAGCCAACCTGTCCATCCTAGCTGACCTTGAGTGACTGTTTCTCGCCTATTTTCTCAAAATCTTTCAAGGGGAAAGGTGTTATTAAAATTTTTTTGGATTAATGTGGTGTTGCTCTACAAGGTAGCAATTGGAAATTTTTCTCTATCTTTAATAGTTTTTGAGTTAGCAAATGGATGACCTTAAATTTGGGAGTCAAAGTCAAATTTGAGTGAGGCAATGAATCCCCCCCCCCCCTATTACCTATAAACTACACTCATCAGATCTCGCCTACCTGGCACCTTTGAGATATCTGCCATGTAACCAGACTTTTTGGACACCCTGTATAACGTCTATGCAGTAAGCGTAACCATATGCAAAACCTTAGGTTTTAAACCTATTAGTCAAAATGAAAGCTGGTGCAGCCATTTCTATTGATGGCAGAGAGGAGCGCATTAACAGATCTCTTCGGATTTCTGACGCATTATTACAGTAGAAATGCAGTCATCGAAAACAACTGAAATTATCTGTATCCTTCTCTAATAACTGGCATTCCCTTTGCCACGTGAAAATTATTTTTGCCCTAACAGAAAAGCGCTTAAAAATTGGAATCCATATGTGCCATCCCAAAGTGATGGCCATTTGAAATAATCGTGATGAAATAGAAAGATTTTTTCGATTTAATTGAATTCAAAACTGAAAATTACACTTGTTCATTAAGTGGATGAAAATGACCCTTGAACCAGTTTGCATCAATCACACAACTTTCTGCAGCATACCAACACGACCTCTGTCAGTACATAGCATACGTATAACCTAATGCTTACAAAGATTTCATGGGCATAGTGCAACTCTTGCTAATAGAATTCAAGGACTTCTATATGCAAATGAAAACGCATAAATAAAATTGGCTATTCACTATTATTAATGACTGAAATACCCGTATTATGTAATGTTAAATCAATTTCACCCTCGCGTGTAAGTTTTTAAAGAATAAAAATTTTATTTCGCTTCCTTTTATTGCTATCTTATATGGAAAAGTAGATCAGGCATGTGTGCTACTATTGTATTTTATGGAAGACGGATCTATGCGGAAGGATCCATCTTCCAGACCTCAAAACAAACCTTTATTACTTAAAAATTGTTTTCTTGAACGACATAGTGCTTGTAAATACTGAATAACTAGCATTAAAGCACGTCATACGATGGTGCCGCAACAGTCGAATCTGTATATTCGATTTTAATTTTAAATTTGTCTTTGATAGGACTGTGATAATTGACAGGAGTGCCAATAGTAAATAAGTCGCTGTCAATATGAAAGCGAGACTATCACAATAACTGAAAAATGTTTACTTACTTAGTTTTCAAACCTGCTTATCCGTTAAGGTTGCGGGACAGCACTCATGATTTTCCCGTATCAGGCGCATGTCCTCAATGATAATACCCAAGCAACCCCATCCAGTTGCTCTATGTAGTCTAGCGATCTAGTTCTAGGCGATCCCTTGGTCTCTTATATGACCACCGACTTGGAAAATAGCAACTGCCTAGGAAGACTGTTTGCGGGATCCGTACATATGGCCAAGGGGAGAAGTAGCGGCTGAACACCTAATGATTGCCTTATTGTGATGCTGAACACTCTATCTAGCAGGAAACACTTGTAACACCTCTCAGGATCTCATTTAGGCACTCTTTCAGTCATTATCCAAGACTCATGACCATAGATGTGAATGGAGACAAAGATAGATTTGAAAACAGATAGCTTGGCTTTCTTTTCTAGCTCAAGTTTGTTACAACGAATCACCCCAGTTCGCGTTAGACACGGCTTGCTGCACCGCTCCGAGCATCCAATAAATATGGTTACTTGCGTATGACGATTACCGCGTACAGTCGAAACTGGAAGATCGATTTTATTTTTAAACAAATTCATCTGTGACAGAACTGTGATAATTGACAGGAACTCGATAATTGACAGTATTGCCAATACTAAAAAAAAGTCGCTGTCAATATAAGACGATATTAACACAATATGTCCTGTTACGATGTGATAAAGTCATTACCCTCAATTTGACATTATAACCGAAACACATCTACAACTGTTAGATGTAAACTTTGCTCTTTAGTGAAAATTTCTCCTCGGGCTCTTTTTTTTTTACTTCCCTCGTTGCTCAGTTTCTTCGGCAGATCGTTTTGGCGTCATACTGCACGACCATTATATTTTGAAACTAAAAAAAAAATGATTATGTATATTGATTTCTTTTTCTAATTTATGAATTTTCCTTTTTATTAATTTAGTCAACTGAAAATTTATTACTATGCAGATTCACGAATATCATAAAAAGTAAAAACTAACGTTACCTAATTGGGACTTGAATTGATTTATTTTTGAAACACATTTTGTTAATCAATTTCAAAATTTTATTTAAATGTTATATAGATATAATGAATTTCATAATTTAGAATAGCTAAAATTACTTACTTAATATGATTTATTTATTTATTTTAGTGTGATATTTTTAAATGTCAATGGATATACAGGGTGACGAAAAACAAAAGGTAGATAATGATACACATAATAGATCATGATATACTGATGCATTTTGTCCCAATGAACACGGGGCCGAATTTAAACGCTAACAGAGATATGAACAGAAATAAAAATGCCGCTACCCAAATCAACAAGTTAATAACTCACTTTTTCTATAACACCTAGGAAATGAATTTTGGGAAAAATAACAGGATACATATAACTGTGTATACTGTTAAAATTTGATCGTATTCCAACGAGTATTTTCCGAGTTACGCATTCAAAATCGTAACAGTGCTCACATGCGAGTATTAACCAGCACGTGTTACAATGTTGAGTGCGTAACTGGGAAACTACTCGTTGGAATTCGATCCAATTTTAACGGTATACACTGTTTTATGTACCCTATTATAGTCCCAAATTTCGTCATCCTAGATGTTATAGAACCTGAGTTATTAACATGATGATCTTGGTAGCGACATTTTTAATTTTGTTCATATCACAGTTAGCGTTCAAATTCGGACCCATGTTCATAGGGATAAAATGCATCTATGATAAAATGCACTATACCATGATCTATTATGTGTATCATTATCTACCATTAGCTTTTCGTCACCCTGTACATGTATATAGTTAAATCTATGATGTCAATATATTTTTGAATTGTAGCCTATAAAACAAATTTTATTTTTTAAATCTCGTCTTTTTCGTCGGTTGCCATTTTTGAATTTTCACAATCAGTGTTTTTTTCATTTGTTGGAAACAATGAAAGTTGCATTCTTGCTCGGCACTATGGAGCAGGAGGAGTTAGCATTTTATATATAAGAATATTTGGTTGTAGTTCACAAAAATTTATTTTACTTGCAGTATATATTATGTTGTATAATATATTTTATAGTATATATTATGTTGTATAATACATTTTACTGTACCGGGTGATCCAAAAGTGTGTTACATTCTTTCCATTGTTAAAGACATTTTCAGTGTTTGCTTTCCTGCAATTCAATGCTTTCATAAGAATCACGAGGCACGCGCAAGACAATGTAAAGGACAAGAATTCGTCACGGCAAAACAATTATTTGAAAAAATGTAACACACTTTTGGATCACCCCAATGACGTATATTAAAGATAGACTCCGAATCCTATTGTTAACACCGGCAAAAAGTGAAGCAAATTGAGCCATGATAGTTCTGGGCAGGAGTGAGCCGTGGAGTAATTAGCTGTCTGGCTGATTTGTTTTTGAAGATTTTGGGCCTGAGGAATAATTAATTCAAAACCAATCCTCAAAGTTAAACTACGTACAACTGTACACACAGACAAGAAAAAGGATCAGGAATCATTTTCCACAAAAATAAATCAAAAATACGTAACTAATGGCGAATTCGGCTGGCTGCTCTGGCGTGCTCCGGAGCGCTCTGGAGCTCTAATAATTGTTCGGCTGGTTGCTCCTGCTCTCACAGAGCGGCTCCCACAGCGTTCGGCTGGTATTGCTCCTTGCGCCGAGGAGCACTCCTTCGCGCTCTTCCAAAATCGGTGGAGCAGTGTTGCTCTCTGCTCTCGCTTGCAAAATCAAGATGGCTACCTCAGTGACTGAAATCGACGAAATTCTTTCACAATTACTGGATAGCTCTTCATCTGACAGTTCTTCCGATGAAGAAGACGAAGTTTTGGCTTTGTTAATGGCACAACATTCGGAACGGCCGAAAAAACATTTCAAAAATTGAGGATTTTGTTAATATTGCCGATACATATACGGATGAAGATATAAGTTCTATCTTTCTGTTATAATTAGAGCTCGTACTCTAAGCACTTATTATGAATATTCCACATAATAAATGCATGAATAAATAATACACTATTAATAATAATAGTTTTCACATTTTATTTATTTATTTTTTATTTCACAGGAAACCACATAGACAGTCAAAAAGCTTATAAATATTTTAATTTCATAACTTCAATATATTTTCTGTATTTGAAATAAGAGCTAAAAAAATACAAATATACTTTCTCTATCATTTTTTTCAACATTCCCTTTCATCCATGATTTATTACACAGCATTCGTTAAAAATTTACATTCTGTGAATAAAAATTGACAGTAATTAACGGTTAATTATCAAATTAACGGTAATTTAATAATTATAATAAATACTTATGTGGATATTTTTCCTTTATAAATTAATAGAAAGCATAAAATAAATATAACTTAAATTACATATATATTGAAGTATTTCTCCTGAATTTCTTCAACTCCTGAATTTCTTTAACCATCTCGTATAATATTGGCCTTTATATATTTTTTATTTTATTTAAATTAATTTTATTTTATTTTTTCTATGAGTTTATAAAGGAAAAATATCCACATTACTATTTATTATAATATATTCCTTTTACTTAAACTACTTAATTTAATAATTAATTTACATTGCTGCCTTGGATAAAAATAGTATTGCTAGAGTGCCTCTAGACGAGTTTGGAGCACTGCTAAAACAATGTTCGTCTGCTCCAAGATTTGTTGATGCTCTCGGCCAGATTGATCACGTGACTCGAGCAATCCCTTTGCACTCTGGGAGCAGCCAGCCGAATTCGCCATAAAATGAAAATACGTAACTGAAAGACAATCGAAACGAAATTGAAATTGAAACCATGATCGAAAAATTGTTTATGAAATATAATAAAATACTTCAAATACAAAGTAAACGAAAAGATAAACTTATCACTCCGTGATCGGTGTGTGAAAGAATTATTAATCAGCTACTCTTGTGTTTAGCCATGTGTTTTGCATAATCTTCACTCACTTTCGGCCATGACAGTTTTGGGCATGGAGCTTCCCAATTTGCTTCAAGTTATAACAATAGGATTCGGAGTCTGTCTTTAATATACGTCATTGGATCACCTGGTATCACGGTGTATGAAGACAGGTGGGTAAACTCCCTATTTCGTAATGCAGCATTGTTGATCTCGTTAGTGAAATATTTCGAACGTTGGCCGCTAGGCGCCTCTACGGTCGCGAGGACGCGCTTTACGGGCAAACGCGGGCAAATCAATGGAAAACTATTGGAAGTTTAGGATTCAAATTTCTTCACGAAACTGGTAATTTTGGTTCTATTTAAGATTTGGAACTTTATTAACATACACAGGATAAGCCCCCAAATACATTTATAGGTTTCAGTTGTTTGTTATTTGTCTCTTTTTATTTAAAAAAATTACTGAAGTTAGCGTCTTTGCGCGATAAATCCTTTTATTAACGTTGGGTTTTGGCATCTAAAGTTACTTTTAAAAGAAATTAAAAAAAAAAGATTGCTTTTAAAAAAATATTTCAAAAGTTAGAGATTGGTTAAAGATGTTTAATTAACTGAAATATGTTTATACTCACCGCAGTGTATTCAATTTCATTTTTTCCTATTTTCAATCAATTTTTACAAAGTTTAGAAATTTTTTCTTTTGCTTTGACACGTTTATATTATTTTTATCACATTGATCAGCATATTTAGTGGTTTAGTGTAAATTATCGGTATGATAAGGCCAGTATTATAAACGTATTATTTAACTTATTTTATTACTGTTATCACAATATAAGGTTTTTTTGAAATATGTTTTTAAACTATTTTTTTAATTACATAATTTGATTGGTTTTGATTTTTAAGAGGATGGGGTAGTAGGTCGATTGGTATTGTTCATTAAATTAAAATACACTTAAGTTTTCATTTACTTACTTACTTATAGTTATAAAATACTGACCACATTTTATTGATTAATAAGTTATTTAAAATACCAACTTTTATTAAAAATACTAGCAAGTAAATACCAGTCATATCCCATAAATAATATTTTATTATAATTTATTTTATTGTATGCTATTGATTTATTCTTTACTTACATGCAAATGATTATTAGCAACTGATTATAAGTTTCAATGTCCACTTCAGAGAGATATATTGTTCTGTAAATTTCCTTCTATAGACTACATAAGATACTCCACTTTATCAGCTTTCTCTTCGACTTTCTTGTCATTTTTTTACACATTAACTGTTTTTAAAAGTTAAATCGTAGTGTCGGAAGTTTATTAATTGATCCATTTTATTGTTCCATAATGTTGTCATTTTTTACTTACACTATAAAGCGTGAAAAGAGCTCGAAGGAGGCAGCTGAATGGTTGGTATCGTCTGCTATATTCCCGCAGCGCAGCCGTAGCGACCGTAGAGGCGCCTAGCGGCCAATGTTCGAGCTATTTCACTAGCGGGGCCAACAATGAGGCGGAGTTTAACCACCTGTCTTTATACACCGTGCCCGGTATATATTATGTTGTACATATAAAATATGCAGAATATATTTTGGTATATTTCTCAAAATGCACCTTCGGGACTTAGATCCCTTTTCGTGGGAAGCCTTCAATTTTTGATCAGTGTATGTATAATAACTATGGCTGTGATTAAATATGTTAACCTAGTGTTCATTTAATGAAGTAAATTATTGTTGCTACGTACTGAACAATACGTTTACATCGTGGCAATATCACTTTCTCCAAACAATTATTGGTTAACATTTTGACCACAGCCAATCAATACCTCCTAGAGAGAGGCCTGCGCACGAAAATGTCATACATTGTTACATCTTCATAAGAAGTATAATTTAGGGCTTATTATTGGTAAAAATACGATTAATAATGACTTCTTATGATGACGTTTCCGTGCGCTGGCCTTCTCTCTAGGAGGTATTAGCCAATACGTGTAACGCATATATTCTGTCCAAAAAATGAATTTCAGCCATGCATTGAGAGAGAAACATCTCGAATACACGAAGAGATATGACAAGTTTGTTCTCGAGCATGACTATGGCATTTCTCGTGTCGCAAAATGTACCAGGGAAACTTTAGATGCAGTTGGCTCGAATGTGTTCAATACACCCCATTCACTGTATTCAGAAAGAAAACATGGGCATGACCTATTTCAATTGTTAGACACTGTTGCAAAGGAATATCGACAATATCTGACAAATGCACTCGGAAATTTAATTGAAAACGCCCGGTTTCTTTCGTCTCTAGATTATAAATTGATTTTACTCACTCAACAATTCATTATACCGTAAATACTGTATTAAGCGCCCGGGCGCTTATTTGCAAAAATTCAGCAGACCCCCAGGCGTTTAATGCAGGCGGGCCGGTATTACAGGTCCGGCGCTTATATAATTCTGCACAACTGTGATGGATACCATTATGCAAAATTCTCGCCCATCTTCATCTTTTCTAAAGTATCCTACTGTGTTTTCCATTCCCGTTAGGATCAATGCTAAATTGCTTGGCTGTAGCCTCTGTAGAATGGTTTTCAGCCTACTTTACTGTTGCGAGATTAAAATTGATGCTATAACTGTGAAGTTTTCATTTTTCATCAGCTATGTTGCTTGACTGAATCCAAAATTAAAAGTAAGAAATTAGAAGACAATCGTGCTGGTATCTAATTTCCGGTTTAGCAGTGGCATTTGGGAGAGCAAACATTCCCGTGAGAAAGCAGCAAGAGAAGAAAAATCCACGAAATGAACTAAAACAAGCGCCCGGGCGGTTATTGAAGGTCCGGCGCTTATTTGCAAAAATTCAGCGGACCCCCAGGCGCTTAATACAGGCGGGCCGGTATTTCAGGTCCGGCGCTAAATACCGTATTTACGGTATTAAGGTACCATCTAATAACGAAGTTTCACTATATAAGAACATTTATTAACTGACCAGACACTGATGTTAACACGTCACAATTTAAAAAGAATGAAAACTGGATAATTAAATCTTACTCTAACGAGGTATATACAAGGTGATTATAATTAAAGTCCCTTTGTAAAAATGCTATAAAAAAACAACCATGAGTCCGAATGACTTCAAATTTGGACTGAGCATTCTTGAAGAAGGGGCATTTGATATGGGATAAGAAAAAAATAGTTCCAAAATTTATCACTAGATGGCGCTGTAAGCGGCATATTATGTACTGTATAATAAAAAAAAAATCATGTTTAACTTGTTTTAGTGTCAATTGCATTCCTTGACCAACTTTAATGTAAAAACATCATGCCATAAACAACTCATGCCAAAGCCGTCGTATTTCAATTCAAAATGTCACTTCTAGCTGAATCCGCTTCCGTTATGCCGCTTACAGCGCCATCTAGTGATAAATTTTGGAACTATTTTTTTCTTATCCCATATCAAATGCCCCTTCTTCAAGAATGCTCAGTCCAAATTTGAAGTCATTCGGACTCATGGTTGTTTTTTTATAGCATTTTTACAAAGGGACTTTAATTATAATCACCTTGTACTACTAAATTTCAGATGAAGTTGAATTGGCCAACAACAAAGATCGGGCAGAGCCGTTGATAGATAAAGTCCGAAATAGCAAATTTTTATCTGCTTTACACATCTGTTTAGTTAATGGCCACTTTATCTGAATTTTTTTTTTTAACTTTTTACGTAAAATTTCAAATAAAAATAATATCGGATTTCTATTTTTGATATATGTACAGTACTGACATCACTCTAGAATAAAATTACTATACAGTTATCGGACATGTCACAAGTTCAAAGTTTGCTTCGGGTGTTTTATTCTTTTTTCTCCTAATCGCTGTTTTTGTATAATCCTGTAACAAAAACATGCAATAAAACATGAAATATTAAATAAATTACTGAAATGGGTATCAGAATGTTCATAAATATAAACAGCATTAATAAGTGCGTTTCTTGGGGGGGGGGGCGAACTTAAAAAAATCCATACATATAGGCTCTTGAATCCAATCTCCAGTAAAGCAAGATTTTTAAGTAAGCAATGTTTTTTAATCTCAAAAATTAACTTAAATAAAATTAAACTAACTACTAATAGAGTAGCAACAACTTTCAGAAATTCAACTACAAGCAAATGGAGCAGTTATCAGTATGAAATTGGAAGAGGCGGAGTGTAACGCAGTTTCATTAAAGTGGATTAAAACCCAAAGCTATTCAACATCAAAATTAGATGGTATTAGGTGCAATGAACCCTATCGATTATTCATTCCGCTTGTTGTGTCCCACGTAAAGTAGAGAAGGGGTAAATGAACTACAAGACTTGATAGGGACTCTTCCCTTCTCCAATTACAAAGAAAATGCTTTGAAGTATAAAAGTAAAACCTAACCCAAAAAATAAGCACAACCTTGTGTAAACTTTGCCGAGCAGATTAAAGTCTTCGACTTCATTTGGAGAGAAAAAGAATTCCGACTAATGGATACGAGATTCTGGAAGAAAAGAATTCAGTTGAGTGGGTATTAGTGGAAGAAATGGAACTCTGACCGGGCGGCGCGTTGTTTTAGGCCTGGTAACTTCTCAAAATTAATGGAGTGAAGATGAAATACGATTGCCTACATTATTTACATATAACCGTCTTAAACCTTACCCGTGGCAGCAAAAATACGAACACCCGATGAGCTGTTGTTGTTCAATGAAAATAAAAATGAAATTGTTTTTCTATGAAATGAAAATTATTGTATTCATAAATTATGCCTCTTGAGCAATAAATAAACATAACTTTGTATTTTTTCGGCACTACACGGTAACAAAAAATATACAAGGTTTACTTTGAAATGATCCACCTAAATATCTATACCCTGTAAAGAAATTATAACTCACCCGTGAAATTCTTATAACTTGATATTAAGATGTTTATTTAACATCATTTTTTTTCACAGGACACTGAAAGTAATTCCAAATGTTGTTTTTTTTTTACCAAAAAAAGAAAAAGCATTTTTCACCTGTAAAGAAAATATAAACTCAGGACCCAAAACACGGTGAACACATAAAAAAAAACTGGAATTAAAAATGTATGGGCCCTCCTTTCTTCTCGATAACTTCAACCATCCTGTCCGACATCCCCTCAATCAGTTTTTTCAGATCCACCTCCTTTATGTTGTCCCAAGCATTGACCATTGCAAGCTTGAGATCGGTGACGTGATGGTATTGTGTGTTTCGGTTGTACACAATCTTTGTCAACCAACCCCACACATTTTCAATGGGGTTGAGGTCAGGAGCACGCGAAGGCCATTTAAGAATGTCAATTTTTTTCTCTTTTAAACCATTCTGTGGTGGACTTCAACGTGTGTACTTTAATTTCTGCATTGTCTTGTTGGAACTTCCAATTCATGCGTCCCAGAACTGGTCCAAATGGAATTAGATGGTCATACAGCATTTTTTGATATTTGCAGGAGTCCATTTTGCCATACACAATGTCGGTCTTGCCTCCCACTCCGAAGGCTGCCCACACAATCACTCCACTACCACTTTGTCGTCTGCTGTATCTTGTTTTCGGTTGTGTACGCAAGTCATGCCGATACGCGGAGTAACCATCAGAACTATCAAGACAGAACCGCTTTTCGTCGGAAAAAACAATTTCATTCCATTCATCTTTCCATTTCACAGTTCCCTTAGCAAACTCAAGTCGAGCTAATCGGTGAGCTGCGGTGAGCTTAGGTCTTGCCTTCATCTTTTCATATTTTATGTTGACTTGCGAAGCTAAGCTTTTCCAGACGGTTTGGTGTAACACTGGCATTGGTAGTTGAAGAGCAATTTCTCGAGTTGACAAGTTTTCATGTCTAGCGATAGCTTGAATTCGTCTGTGGTCCCGGGACAGAATTTTGGGTGTCTTCCTGTTCTCTTCTTGGTTCCATATTCGTCGCCTCTTGTGATGACATTTTGAATAACAGTTTGTGAACGGTTAATTTCTGCAGCTGTTTGCCTTGTTGAATGTCCTTTTCCGTGGAGGAAGTTTATTTTCCTTATTTATTTCTCAGTTAGAGACTTTCCACGAGGCATGCTGATAAGGAATTCTCCGGCCACAATTATTAGGGATTTAAATCACACACTACTCATATTGTTGGCAACAATTATTGAAAGGCAAAATTTGCATGGAAAAGTTCATTTTCTTGTCCGAGAGGTGTTACATCTATCTTGAGTTTATATTTTCTTTACAGCTGAAAAATGCTTTTTCTTTTTTTTTTGGTAAAAAAAAAAATTGGAATTTTTCAGATCTTTAAACGTTAAAGTTATATAATTACTTTCAGTGTCCTGTGAAAAAAATGATGTTAAAAAAACATCTTAATATCAAGTTATAAGAATTTCACGGGTGAGTTTATAATTTCTTTACGGGGTGTACAAATCTATTAAAATTGTCAACAACCTGTTAACAAAATATTTTTAGACAGTTTATTGAAGCGTTCCCTTCTCCCAAGTGGACAGTCATTTAGTAACATTTAAGATCAAATGTATAAATGCACACACATTATACAAATGGTCAAAAATGCCTGCCTATATTAATCCAGAAATGCTGGAAATGATTATAATTTATGGTGAATGCAACAGAAACTATCGTGCTGCTGCACGCGAATATTGTACTGGATTTCCTCAATCCAATGTCACACATTGCGCAATTTCAATAGTAATAAACAGATTACGAAAAATAGTGTGTTTACATTAACGTCATCACAGAAGGCAATTAAGAGAACCATTAATGACATTGATGTGATCGCCTATTTTGAAGCAAATCCTCATGCAAATATTAGAAATTCGTTTTCGGAACGTGGGTTATCATGCCAAAGTATTTGGAAAATACTTAACAAACATAAATATCTTCCATAACATCTAACCCCTCTTCATGCACTTGAAAGAGAGCAGGCCCAACAGCTGAGGATGGATTTTTGTAATTTTATGCTTGCTAAGTTAGACGTCAACAGTCATTTTAACGAGTGCACTCTCTGGAGTGATCAGTTTACTTAGGGTGGTATTATAAATAACCATGATTTGCATTTCTGGTAATAAATCAATCCACACTTTAATAGGGAAAAAAATCATCAAGACAGACGGTCACCTGACATCTGGTGCAAGATATTTAAGCCGACAGTAATTGGTCCAATTTTTTACGAGGGTACATTGACTGGTGTACGATATGCTAACATTATTATTCAAAACTAGATGGATCCTGTCAAAATTTGACGGTAAACAACCCATCTCTATCTTTTTAAGGGTGTGTCCAAGAAGTTCGACCGGTCGCCAAATCGCGCCCAAGTCGGGCCAACCGGAAACGATCCTGACTCCCAAAGTCTCTCTTTCGCGACCGAGAACGCCTCTATTGTTTTGATGTTCGACTTCCGGACTGGGTCTGATTTCAAAATGGCGAATTCCCCATCTCGTACAGTTATATGAGTGTGAAATGTTAGTGCCTACTATTATAACAATAATTTGCAAGCAGAAATTTTGGGAGGAGAAGAAGACTTTAGACGGACATTTTTTAAATAATGAATCCAAAGTAATGCGAAATACATTCACGGAAAGTAAGTTCAGTTGTTTTCATTCAGTGGGCGGGCAAATTTACGCAACTTCAAAACTAGAGGGAAAAAAACCCGATTAAAAGCATAAGAGGATATAATGAAGCCTTAATTTTGATACTGTATCATTTTTTTTATAATTCTTAGATCATTTTTATCGAGTTATCCGAACATTTACTGAAGCTTTATTCCTTGTAAGGGGGGGGGGGGTCTTTTAAAAAAAATGTTGTCTAAATTTAATTCACTAAATAAATTTTTTAAATCTACTTAATTGTTCCTATTATGTGAATTATTCAAATAACATAGCGTAATGTAGGTAATTATTTCTTTTCACTTATCAAGATACATACACTGCATTGCTTTCCTAACAAAAGACTTTTAAAACATTATTAAATTAAAAATACTTCCATCGCCAATTAATTAATTCAATAAATTAATATATATTGGAAAAGAAAAAAAACTTCAGTATTTTCAGATTGAAAAACACGTTTTTTTTAATACATATATTCGATAAAAATGATGTACAAAATATTAAAAAATCATAAAATTTAATGATTCGTTTGTGAGTTATGTCCTCTTTTGTGTGCTTTTACTCTGGGAGTATTTTTTCCTCCTTTGCACTTTAAGAGTGGGGATTTGACTGGTGGGTGCTTCTTTAATGTCTTGCCTTTTTTTTTTTTTTAAGACATTTAATCATCATTTACCATCAAAAATCCCAACACTATTGGTTCAGGGCTCTCAGATTGCTACCAAATTGCAGTGGTTCCTGGTTTGTTGGCCTCCCCCCCCCCCCCCCATCCCTTCACAGCGTGGAATGCCCCTTTTCCCAGATAACTGGTGCTACTTTCCCAAGTGGTATGTTTGATGTAACAATTTCACCACTATTAATAACTGCAATATAAATGAAAATAGGATAGAAAACCCCACAGACTGGCTTTTCTTTCATATTTTCATAACTGGCTTTTCTCGTATAATTTATAAATAGCTTGGGTATACTGTAATATGAAAATAAAACTTATCAGATCATTCTGAAGTTTATTCTTTAATAAATATACAGGATGAACTAAACAAAAAATAGGGACAAGCTTCAGGTGATTCCTCACCAGAAAAGGAACAAAAAAATCTCATCTGAACATAATCGGACATGAACGGTTTGTCCATAAAAGAGCAATTAATACAGAACATAACATTATTGTGGCAGTGATTGCATCAACTTTGCAAAAGATGTTCCAAGTGGCCTCTTTGGGATGCAATCCAAGAGTTCACACCACAGACTAGTTACTTGCTTGGAGCTTGCACTGGGGTTTTGCTCAATATCTTGTAGCACATATTCCTCCCGGTCTGCTGTCAAAACATGGCGTGGCTACCCTCCGTGTCTGCCTCTTCCATCAAGGGACTGCACCTTGCACTAGCACTGAAAGATGGGATGGTTGCAAACGTTTTGTGATTCATCTGATTGAGCACCTTTCATCATCTCAAAGATGAAAATTAAGACGCATCCAAATTCTATCTCGAAAACTGTAAGCGGGTAACAGACTTTTGACTCATCCTGTATATGTGAAGACCATCTTGGCTTGTTCCTGATATACTTACCAGGCCATTGTATCTCTACTGCATGATCACGATGAGCAGTGAAAAGGTAACTCTGTAATTCTGCATCGTTCTGTATGTATTGTTATGAGTGCATGAAGTTGTGCATACAATTATGACCAAACATTTGTTGATATAAAGTTTTTGGTTACTTTTCTGGTCAGGAATTACACCTTGAAGTTTGACCCTATTGTTTTAATTCATCCTGTATAGTAATATTATTTATCCATTCCTTTACTGATCAATCTGTACGAATTTCAAAATTCTAGATGTTCCAAAGCAAAGTCTCCAATGGATTAACGCTATGGTCCTTTTGCTCTTAGGAGCTTATGAAAATCACAAGGCTAAATTTGGCAGATCATGTATAAAAGCAGTGAGGTATATCATTGGACTGATTCACTAAACATAAGTATATAAACAAGGCCTTTAATTTAATTCTGATTTTCATTTTTAGATTTGGTTGCTAATCGCCTCTGAGTACATTTCTCATGGACATTGCGCCACAGGAGCGCAAAGTGATGATAAGTGGTGGAGTCTGAAGAAAACATTTAAAAAACTGTTGATAAACAAAAGCGATCGGGCGCAGCGACCACAAACTGGCTGTTCTTTGGCCGAATGCAAGAAATAATGGGGAACGATTCCTGTGTAATGCCTATTTCGATTGCCTCTTCTTCACGAGGAGTGTCTATGCATTCATGTAAGGACGTGATTATAGTGTTTTAGTGTATTTTTTTTCTAATCTCTAATTGTTTGTATTTTATACAAATCTACAGTTTTATTCTTCTGATCTTGATGAAAGTTTGCGCACTTGATCTTCAAAGCAAGAGGAAGGTCGCTGTCATTCTCAGATTTCGAAAAGATAATTGCTGATAATAAATGAATATTCATGATGACGGAGAAAGCAGTCCCTTTGCTCGAGCGCCCAGCCCTCTTCAAGAACATTACGACTGTAAACAACACTTTCGAAATAGGTTTCAAGGATGATCTCATAGATGAACAAATCGATTTCAACATTGTTTCACCAGTAAGACTTCCGACACTCCAGTCTTTCATAATCGAAGTTGAATTGGTGTTACAAGCCTCTTTGAAAGATGTTCTCTTTTACCATAACACTTCTTTAGACCAAAACGTCACCATGAGCTTGCCTCTGAATGTCGGGATTCGCTTTAACACTCCCGAATTCTGTAAGGTGTTCAATGTTTCGCCAAATATTTTCTACGAGGATCGTTTCTCCCTAACTCCGGATTACAACCTGTCGTTTAAGTGGGTGTCCGATTTTTCTGTTACGTTAAGGTATCCCAAGTCGGCACCTCTGTACCAAAAAATTGTTGAATTTAAGAGTACCAAATTGCGAAGTAGGGTAGCCGCTATTGATTTTCTAAAAGATAGTTTTAGAACGGCGGGTATCGAGACAAAGATGGTTAATGATCTTGTATTGTTTACGGGGTCCTCAACACGGTTCATTGAATTCCCAGCAGCTGTCAACATTGGATTTATACCTGATAGGTTTCTGAACAAGAAATTGAAAACGCCTATTACTATGTCCTAAAACGACACAGCTGACGGATTTATCAGTTGTGTTATTTTTGATCCACCTGACACTCCAGAACAGTGCATCTTAAAAATTCCCGAAGGGTATTATGATAGTTGTCAGGACGTTGTTGAGGCGCTCGTTAAGTTGATTCCATTGAAAGAACAGGCTTTTTACAAAATCAATCTAACACCTAACAAATGTTTTCATTTCAAATGCACAGAAGGCCGCTATATTAGTTTTAGCGAGGGTTTAAGTTACACATTGGGTTTACAAGCTGAACTTTCCGACTTGGAACTCGCTATTGGTGAGGGTTCAACCCCAATAGATCTTACACGTGGCATTCATGGTTATTATCTGTATACAGACATCATACAGCCGCAGGTTGTGGGTAACACATTCGCTCCGCTTCTACGAATCATCCCCGTTTCACATGCCAGACGAGAAGTGATTTATCAGGCTTTTCATTCAGCCGACTACTTTCCCTTAATTAAAAATGTCATAGACACGATTGAAATCGCGGTTCATTCAGACCATGGGGATTTGCTCTCGTTTTTAACAGGCAAAACCGTAGTGAAATTACATTTTCGTAAGAAACAACTGTAGTGCGAGGTTGATTTCTTTTTTCTCTCCTGCTCAATTACTTCACGATGCATATCCCCTATCATCCGAGCCAAGAAGTAATTTCACGTTACTATTTAAACCAGAGAGGGAATGGCTTACCTGTGTTTAGAGGGTCGGTTTTCCAGAGAGGTAATGGGATTGGTTCAGTATTTTCAAATCTGTTTCGCTTTGCAACACCTTTACTCAAATCCATGGGTAAGATTCTCGGTCGACATGCCCTAAAGGGCGGTGTTTCCGTTTTTAATGATGTGATACATGGTCAAAATCTCAAACAGGCGCTGACATCACGAATGAAAGAGGCTGGAAGTAATGCCATGCAGGAAATGGGGCCGTGTTAAAAGACGAAATTCAGCATTTCCTACTCATTCACATGTAAAAAGGCCCAGAGGCAACAGCGTGGAGACCTTTCTAAAGAGTGAACGCAGACAAAGAAGTCGAGTGCAGCGTTCAAAAAAGCTGAAAAACAAGCAGAAGAAACAGAAGAAGAAGAGGAAGAAACAGAAGAAGTCAACAAAAAGACCAGCAAAATTACGTTCTAAGCCAATTTTAAAAATACGTCCTTTATCATCAGTTTTCGCCTAATACATACGTAATCATGGCATCAATGATACACCAGCTGAGCACTGAATGTCTCAACAGCGATCTTGACATTTTTTCTATACCTCACACGAGCGGACAACAGGAAAAACAACACGTCACGGGGTACCAACCAACAGCCATCATCAGCCAAGACGGGCCTATTGAATTCTACGTACCTGGTTTGGCATATTTTTACACGGATCTCGATCAAACTACATTAAGCATAGAAGTCGTTATCAACAAAGGGGATGGACAGTTACCAGCTAGTGATAAAACGGGACCTGTGAACCTTTTCTTACATTCGCTATTCTCACAAGTCGATTGCTATCTAGGTGACACGTTAGTTAGTCATAGTAATAACTTATATCCATACAGAGCTTATTTTGAAACTCTTTTGAACTATGGTCAGACTTCTAAACAAAGTCAACTCACAACAGCTGGGTATTGTAAAGACACGGGCAGTAAAATGGACAATGCTGACGATACAAACAACGGGTTTAAGTTACGTAAAAAACTTGCACGAAACAGCGTTTACTACATGGAAGGCCGTCTCCATTTAGACATCTTTCGGCAGGGTTGATTGCTACTAAACTCTACGGATTTTCGTCTGAGGCTTTACAGAAGTAAACCCTCCTTTGCTCTGATGTCTGATGTAGCTAATCCAAATTATCAGATTACAATCCGAAAAGCAACGCTGAATGTTGAGAGAGTTAAAGTAACACAGCCACGCTATTAGCACATGCGAAGACTCTGCAAACAACTAACGCGTTTTACCCTATCGGACGGGTTGAAATGATGTCAGTGAGTATTGCTACTGGAACTAGAAACCACGTCATACAGAACTTAATTATTGGTCAGATTCCCTCCCGGTTGATTTTTGCATTTACATCGAGTGAAGCCCAGAATGGTTCTTTTACTTGGAATCCATTCAACTATCAACATTTCAATCTATCTTTCTTCTCCCTCTCATTGGATACTCATGCAATTCCTCTAAACCCTCTGACGCCGAATTTTTCCTCTGGGTTATACTTGAGAGAGTTTGTTCATTCCATGAAGGCACTCGGGATTTGGAAAGAAGACAGAGATGTTGACATCAGTCAGTTCGATTACGGTTCTGGTTACACATTCCTGGCCTTTGATCTTTCAGGGGATAGGAATTATTATACAGATAGATATAACCTTATACGTAACGGTACGTTAAGCGTTGAAGTTCAGTTTTCCGAGCCTATAGCTAATTCGGTGAATCTGATTGCTTATTGTCAATATCAGAATCTCCTGGAAATCAATAAAGACAGAACCGTGAGCTTCGATTTCACGAATTAAGGTCGATGGATACGCAAGAGCTATGGAGGGCTCTCGAGAGAGATCCATTCACATGTACTATGGCAAGAGGTGTTTTCCCGGCGGATTTGATTCTTCAACTCAAACCTCTTCATCCATCTTTACTCATTGCTAATACGGATGATTCCAGTAAGCCAGGCTCACATTGGGTGGCTTTTTTATACCATCCAGCAAACAAGCATACATCTTTGATTCTTTCGGAATGTTTCCTCAACCACACATTCCGACCGTTCATGCTTATGCACGCGGAAAAATGGATCTACAATACGAGAATAGTGCAACATCAGATGTCTGACACATGCGGTCATCACTGTCTACATTACCTGAAATTAGACGCCAGGGGTTATTCTACGGCAGACATCTTGAACAACACTTATACAAATGAACTGCTTTTAAACGACTTACTCGTGAAATGTGAAATCATCCAAGACGAATATACTAGCGGCTCAGAATTTAATACCTGTCAAAAGGCCAAATGGAACCAATGTTGCAAACCTTTAAATTACTCTGCTTAATTATTCTAATTATTATTATTATCTGTTTTATTCAATTTCTGTTTATTCATTTGTTCAAATAAACTTTTCGTATTCAGATTGAATTTGTGTTTGTTTGTGGTTACTTTT
>JAHWFO010017245.1:166756-196935 GCA_023313115.1 Rhysida immarginata
AAAAGTAACCACAAACAAACACAAATTCAATCTGAATACGAAAAGTTCATTTGAACAAATGAATATACAGAAATTGAATAAAACAGATAATAATAATAATAATTAGAATAATTAAACAGAATAATTTAAAGGTTTGCAACATTGGTTCCATTTGGCCTTTTGACAGGTATTAAATTCTGAGCCGCTAGTATATTCGTCTTGGATGATTTCACATTTCACGAGTAAGTCGTTTAAAAGCAGTTCATTTGTATAAGTGTTGTTCAAGATGTCTGCCGTAAAATAACCCCTGGCGGCTAATTCCAGGTAATGTAGACAGTGATGACCGCATGTGTCAGACATCTGATGTTCCACTATTCTCGTATTGTAGATCCATTTTTCCGCGTGCATAAGCATGAACGGTTGGAATGTGTGGTTGAGGAAACATTCCGAAAGAATCAAAGATGTATGCTTGTTTGCTGGATGGTATAAAAAAGCCACCCAATGTGAGCCTGGCTTACTGGAATCATCCGTATTAGCAATGAGTAAAGATGGATGAAGAGGTTTGAGTTGAAGAACCAAATCCGCCGGGAAAACACCTCTTGCCATAGTACATGTGAATGGATTTGTCTCGAGAGCCCTCCATAGCTCTTGCGTATCCATCGACCTTAATTCGTGAAATCGAAGCTCACGGTTCTGTCTTTATTGATTTCCAGGAGATTCTGATATTGACAATAAGCAATCAGATTCACCGAATTAGCTAAAGGCTCGGAAAACTGAAATTTAATGCTTAACGTACTGTTACGTATAAGGTTATATCTATCTGTATAATAATTCCTGTCCCCCGAAAGATCAAAGGCCAGAAATGTGTAACCAGAACCGTAATCGAACTGACTGATGTCAACATCTCTGTCTTCTTTCCAAATCCCCAGTGCTTTCATGGAATGAACAAACTCTCTCAAGTATGACCCAGAGGAAAAATTCGGCGTCAGAGGGTTTAGAGGTATTGCATGAGTATCCAATGAGAGGGAGAAGAAAGATAGATTGAAATGTTGAAAGTTGAATGGATTCGAAGTAAAAGAACCATTCTGGTCTTCAGTCGATGTAAATGCAAAAACCAACCGGGAGGGAATCTGTAATTAAGTTCTGTATGACGTGGTTTCTAGTTCCAGTAGCAATACTCACTGACCTCATTTCAACCCGTCCGATAGGGTAAAACGCGTTAGTTGTTTGCAGAGTCTTCGCATGTGCTAATAGCGTGGCTGTGTTAACTTTAACTCTCTCAACATTCAGCGTTGCTTTTCAGATTGTAATCTGATAATTTGGATTAGCTACATCAGACATCAGAGCAAAGGAGGGTTTACTTCTGTAAAGCCTCAAACGAAAATCCGTAGAGTTTAGTAGCAATCGACCCTGCCGAAAGATGTCTAAATGGAGCGGACCTTCCATGTAGTAAACGCCGTTTCGTGCGAGTTTTTTACGTAACTTAAACCCGTTGTTTGTATCGTCAGCACTGTCCATTTTACCGCTCGTGTCTTTACAATACCCAGCTGTTGTGAGTTGACTTTGTTTAGAAGGCTGACCATAGTTCAAAAGAGTTTCAAAATAAGCTCTGTATAGATATAAGTTATTACTATGACTAATTAACGTATCACCTAGATAGCAATCGACTTGTGAGAATAGCGAATGTAAGAAAAGGTTCACAGGTCCTGTTTTATCACCAGCTGGTAACTGTCCATCCCCTTTGTTGATAAGGACTTCTATGCTTAATGTAGTTTGATCGAGATCCGTTTAAAAATCTGCCAAACCAGGTACACAGAATTCAATAGGCCCGTCTTGGCTAATGATGGCTGTTGGTTGGTACCCCGTGACGTGTCGTTTTTCCTGTTGTCCGCTCGTGTGAGGTATAGAAAAAATGTCGAGATCGCTGTTGAGACATTCAGTGCTCAGCTGGTGTATCATTGATGCCATGATTACGTATGTATTAGGCGAAAACTGATGATAAAGGACGTATGTTTAAAATTGGCTTAGAACGTAATTTTGCTGGTCTTTTTGTTGACTTCTTCTGTTTCTTCCTCTTCTTCTTCTGTTTCTTCTGCTTGTTTTTCAGCTTTTTTAAACGCTGCACTCGACTTCTTTGTCTGTATTCACTCTTTAGAAAGGTCTCCACGCTGTTGCCTCTGGGCCTTTTTACATGTGAATGAGTAGGAAATGCTGAATTTCGTCTTTTAACACTGCCTCTACCTCTCTGAACTCTAGCACCCATTTCCTGCATGGCATTACCTCCAGCCTCTTTCATTCGTGATGTCAGCGCCTGTTTGAGATTTTGACCATGTATCACATCATTAAAAACGGAAACACCGCCTTTTAAGGCATGTCGACCGAGAATCTTACCCATGGATTTGAGTAAAGGTGTTGCAAAGCGAAACAGATTTGAAAATACTGAACCAATCCCATTATCTCTCTGGAAAACCGACCCTCTAAACACAGGTAAGCCATTCCCTCTCTGGTTTAAATAATAACGTGAAATTACTTCTTGGCTTGGATGATAGGGGATATGCATCATGAAGTAATTGAGGAGGAGAGAAAAAAGAAATCAACCTCGCACTACAGTTGTCTCTTACGAAAATGTAATTTCACTACAGTTTTGCCTGTTAAAAACGAGAGCAAATCCCCATGGTCTGAATGAACCGCGATTTCAATCGTGTCTATGACATTTTTACTTAAGGGAAAGTAGTCGGGTGAATGAAAAGCCTGATAAATCACTTCTCGTCTGGCATGTGAAACGGGGATGATTCCTAGGAGCGGAGCGAATGTGTTACCTACAACCTGCGGCTGTATGATGTCTGTATGCAGATAATAACCATGTATACCACGTGTAAGATCTATTGGGGTTGAATCCTCACCAATAACGAGTTCCAAGTCGGAAAGTTCGGCTTGTAACATAAACCCTCGCTAAAACTAATATAGCGGCCTTCTGTGCATTTGAAATGAAAACATTTGTTAGGTGTTAGATTGATTTTGTAAAAAGCCTGTTCTTTCAATGGAATCAACTTAACGAGCGCCTCAACAACGTCCCTACGACTATCATAATACCCTTCGGGAATTTTTAAGATGCACTGTTCTGGAGTGTCAGGTGGATCAAAAATAACACAACTGATAAATCCGTCAGCTGTGTCGTTTTAGGACATAGTAATAGGCGTTTTCAATTTCTTGTTCAGAAACCTATCAGGTATAAATCCAATGTTGACAGCTGCTGGGAATTCAATGTCTTGAGGACACCGTAAACAATACAAGATCAATAACCATCTTTGTCTTGATACCCGCCGTTCTAAAACTATCTTTTAGAAAATCAATAGCGGCTACCCTACTTCGCAATTTGGTACTCTTAAATTCAACAATTTTTGGTACAGAGGTACCGACTTGGGATACCTTAACGTAACAGAAAAATCGGACACCCACTTAAACGACAGGTTGTAATTAGGAGTGAGAGAGAAACGATCCTCGTAGAAAATATTTGGCGAAACATTGAACACCTTACAGAATTCGGGAGTGTTAAAGCGAATCCCGACATTCAGAGGCAAGCTCATGGTGACGTTTTGGTCTAAAGAAGTGTTATGGTAAAAGAGAACATCTTTCAAATAGGCTTGTAACACCAATTCAACTTCGATTATGAAAGACTGGAGTGTCGGAATTCTTACTGGTGAAACAATGTTGAAATCGATTTGTTCATCTATGAGATCATCCTTGAAACCTATTTCGAAAGTGTTGTTTACAGTCGTAATGTTCTTGAAGAGGGCTGGGAAATGTGTTTCCGATAAACCAACCTCCCATCGCCCCTGAAAACGTAGCGTCCTCGGCAGTCTTGTAATAAAATGAGCTGTTGTATTGGAATGTATTTGTTCACCAGTAAGTGTGTTTGATGGTAACGTAACATAAAAATCAGTGTCTTCATACATGATGGCTGTACTCGGACCCAACTGTTGTCAATCACCACTTGTCAAGCATTTAAAAGATCTGTCTCTCGTACCCAGCTGTTCATGCTGGCCGGGTAACCTTGCCATTTCACAAAAGCTTCGCGAACACCGCGCCTCGTGCGCCAGCGAATATTCTGTTCAATGTTAAAAACTTCAGGCTTTTTCACCTTTTGTAACTCCTGATCATAGAATACACCTCAGATCTCGCTGCCGTCATAATCTTTAACTTTATGCACAACAGGTTTTCTATAAATGATTTTTGAAACCTCAAACACCTCCTCGGTCCAGTTTGGAAGATAGTCTTTATCAAATATGTTTTTCACTTTCGAAATACGTACGTCATCTCCAATTTGCAACCTTGGATTTGTTTGTGGTGCCGCTGTATAATAACTCTGTTGTTTCAACCATAGAGCTAGGGAATTTCGTTCATTGACATCAGCTGGCGCCATACCCAGGACTCTGTGATTGCGGTGGTTGTAGCTTAACACGAGATCAGGTAAGACATCGATGTATCTGTGTTTGTTGGTAAATGTAAAAAACTTAAACATCCTCGTTTTTAACGTACGGTTGAATCGTTCGATCGTAACAGCTTTCAAATCTTATTCTGTGGTGAAGAAATAGATGTCGAGTTCTTTAAAATAATTTTGAACATGCTTGTTTAAAAACTCCTTCCCTTTATCGCTGTTCACTTTTACAGGAACGCTGCTGAGTGTGAAAATTTTTTGAAAGGCTTTCTGAAGTTCAAGCCCCTTCTTCGTTTTTAGAGGAATGACCCACGCATAGCGCGAGAAAACATCGATGCAGGTAAGTAGAAATTTATAACCATCGTTCTGTTTTGACAGACTGGTTAGATCAACCAAGTCCACTTGAAATTGCTCAAATGGCGCATATACACACATGCGATTACGTGGGTAATGATGACGCACCGGTTTATGCAGTGTATAAGCTCTCACACCCCTCAACCATTCACGTGTCTCTTTTTCAGAATGATTTGTTTGTTTAGCTAAACCTTTTACACCAGCAAAACCAGAAGCATTAGCGGGGTTAGAAAACGCATCATCCATGACCAAAATTTAAATTAAGTTATGTAAAGAACACATCTGTATTTATTTATTTATAAACAGGTATATGAGAGTTCAGACCCACCCTTTTAGACAGCATTAGTCCCTACTCAGATGCACACTTGTCAATTGAAACAATGTAGCCATTAGTTGAAAATTAAGAACAAAACAATACACCTTGAAACAGCAGTCGTAGAATAAACTGTAAAAGAGCTTGGAAAAAATTTGGTTACCCGAGAAACAATAGTGAATTAGTAATTAGGTAATCAATTTGATGTACCAGTATACAAGCCCCTACCCATTTAGGTGGGTATTTAAAGAAATCAACAGGTGTTCACTTGTAAGACAGAATCACCTAAGTGGATTTTGCTGAGAGCATCAGGACCCCTCTTATCTGCCACGCTGGTAAGAGCACCAGGGGTACATCAGAGGATTATGAAATTAATTTTATTTCAGCCTTAGGCCACCTGAACATGGCTGCCATCACGTGATTAATCAAGAAAAGATCATCAGCCAGCTGTGTGACCACACCCCCCAATTATAAACCTGATCAAAATGAAATCAGAGGTAAATAAAACCACACCCAAAAGACCATAAATCACCACACCCAAAACATGACTATGCCCAAAACAAGAGCTAACGCCCAAAAAAGGACCAACGCCCAAAAAAGACCACACCCGAAATAGAGGACCACCGCCCAAAGCAGGTGGGCCAACACCCAAACAGAGTGACAACACCCAAAACAAGAACCACCCCAAAAGGACAAGCCCTCAAAAATCCACACCAGAGGGCCTGAGTATGACCAAATAAGGTAATGTCTTAGAAAAGCAGAGACACACCCTGTCGAATAGCCCGAGGGCAGGAAGCAAGGGTCAGGGTCCCAGGGGACCCTAGCGCATTCCAGAGCAGGCTGAGAACAAAAGAAAAATTGTTGGCATCCTTTGATCTTTCGAGAAATCACCCTCTCCACATTCCATTCTGCCCCGATCGAGTAATATTCTACTGCAGATAACCCCACAGTCTGCAGAGTAGTAGCCAATTGCGGTCTGTTCGTGGGTAGAGGAACCTGAATTCAATGGCATCCCAGATATGCTCGATATCAGGGCTACAGGTTGGCCAGTCCAGTCGTTGGACCTCCCTTGTATGTTCTTCGAATCATTCTCGGGCGACATTGGAGCCATATGGCGGCGCATTATCATCTTGAAAGATGGAAAGGTCGTCGGGGTGTTGGAAGGTCAAAGACGGGTGGTGATGGTCTTCGAGCAGTTGACAATACCGCAGATCAGTCAGCGTGTTTTCCAAAAGAACAAAGGGTCCCATTCCATGCCAGGAAAACGTTCCCCAGACCATGACTGATACTCCACCGCCCTGAACCACGCCCTCTAGGTATGCCGGGTCCATCGCGTCATGAGATCTGCACCATACACTGGATCTCATCGGCATGGAACAGTTGAAACCGTTACGCCGCTGTTGCAGTATCCATCCGATGTGATTGGACGCCGGAGTATCCCATGACCGAGGGCACACATTTTCCTACGGATTGTCCACTGCGAGACGTTTCTAGCTCGGCCGACATTGAATTGCTCCGTGGCTTGTCGCACTATGTCCCTCCTGTCTTTGTTGACCATTTGTTCCAGGTGTCGCCGGTCACAGTTATTTCAGTGAGACGCCTTCCTCCAACCATTCTCGTATGCCCTAGACACAGTTAAACGTGTGAAGTCGAATTCATGCAGAACCGCCGAAATCGAAATTCCCATGCGTTGGGCACCAACCATCCTTCCCCGTTCGAATGCCGTCAAACACAAGGCACTTCCCACAAGGTCTCACACACAACTGCGTCCGCCGCGTAAGCTCCAGGGGGCAATGGAACACACGTGGTGTCCGATCGCGAATCAGCGACCTGCTATCCCATGAGTTCTACTCAGTCAGTGTATTATCCATAAACGGTTGCAGAAATTTGCAAAATTAACGCGTAAAATATGAGCAAATGGTTAAACATTAATCAAATTCAGTGAATTCAAATTATAAATACAATATAATTTTTCAAACATTTAAGCAAACTGAGAAATGTTAACAACTGTTTATGCACTATTGATAATGATCACTTTAAACCGAGACCACCGAGATAATAAAGCCTGTTCACTGAAATGCCATACATTGTTACATTATCATAAGAAGGCCATATTTAGGGCTTATTATTGGTAGAATCAATCTTTGGAGGTCAGTTTCTTTCACTCAGTCCCAACAACTTGTAACTCGTGAACACTTAAATACTGAGTGTTATTAGCATATAAAACATTTAATTATATTTTTATGGGAAATGATAACGTGGCCTTCCTTGCTGATGAGAGGAGATATTTTCTCTAATATGAGTTTTTTAAATTCGCCAGGGGATCGTGAGATGGTGTTGCAGTATTTAACCAAAACATTATTTGGACCATATAGTCTGATGGCTCTTTAGTGTATTGTTGTTCTAGTTTTTAGTATGCAGCGGGACATTCGGGACGTTGTTCTCCTTCTTCAAGTAGTTTATCGCTCATTGATCCATTGCAGTCGCAGTGTGTGAACTGTGGTGCGACGTCGGCAGTTCAGGCCAAAAGACGTAACCAAAGGGTCTAGGCTGAGCTCATCGACAAGCAGTCGACTGTCGACAAGTGTCGATGGTCACGTGGTTAATGACGCATTTGTCGATTCGAGCTAGCATGAACACGACTTGTCTACAGTGTCTACAGAGTCTACAGTGTAGACTTGTCTACACATAGCTCAAGAATACACATTTTCTAAAAATATTAACAAAAACTTGTTTAAAAATATTTAAATACATGAAGTACTCTCTTGTGCTAAGAAACTTAAACTGTGAAAATAATAATATCGTGTGTCTACAGGTAAGTGTTTATGTATGTATTTATGTGTATACATGGATAAATGTGTAAAATTATGGCTAAATGTGTGGAAACTTGTGTATATCAGTGTATATCATGTAGCCATACGTGTGTAAACTTGTGTATAAATGTGTAATATGCCACTTATCGACGGTTAGATTTGTCGAGATCGACAGCTTGTCAATGAGTTCAGCCTAGATCCCCAAATCTCTCAATTCTTTACAACATTGCCCACAAGCTCTCCATAAGATTTAATCAGGATTTCTAGACGTAACCACCGAGAGAAAAGGCCTCCGCAATGAAACATAATATACATTGTTACATCATCATAGACAGGGCAAATTTAGGGGTTATTATTGGTAGAAATACGAATAACAATGCCTTATCTCTACATATAAAAGGCAATGTAAGTATGTTTGTCCGGTTTTAAAAGGCAACTTAGAAGTAAGCTATAAAGTTAAAATTTAACACACAGCCGCGTAATACTACCACAATGATGGAAAAAATCTAAAACTGGAGAAAAGTCTCTTAAAAACGTAGAAATTAATAATCTTTATATCTATAATATATGAAATAGACTTGGTTTATATTTGTTTCCTCGCATATGTGAACAATCAGCCCATGGTGTTTGCTTCAACAATCGGCTGAGTGAACAATGGTTGATGAAATTAATACATGCCGCAGACGAAGAAAAAGACACGCCCTGGCCAACACGTCCTATAGAGAAGGCCTGCGGACATACATTGTTACATCACCATCAAGCGGCTATTGTTATCGTATTTCTACCAATAATAAGCCCTAAATTTGGCCGCTTGATGATGATGATGTAACAATGCATACACCTTTGGTCCGCGGGCCTTCTCTCTAGGAGGTGTTGCCCTGGCACTGAAAAGTCACCTGACCATCTTAGTCCAAGCTACAATGTAATATTCATTGTTTCCATGTTGGATTTTAGCAATCAGTATTTTTACGTTTGTTAGAAACAATGAAGGTTACATTGTTGCTTCGACTAAAAAGATGAGGTGACTTTAACGTGCCAGGGCAACGCCTTGTCTGTCTAGGTGGTGTTGGCCAGGGCCTGTCTTTTTCATCAGGTACGATGCTTGCCTTAATGATTCACGTTTTAAGGGGAATAGTTATAAAAAGTAATAAATAGATAAATAAAAAATCATTATTATTTCTTTTTTTTATTAAAATTTTTGGAGAGATGTAAGAAATTATTCTAAAACAAATAAGAGAATACACTTCTAGGCGTGCAGCTGCTCAACCTTTTGCTGAAAATTTGTTGATACTTTTCCTCATGAGCTAATAACTGGAGAAAATTTATTTTTCATATGGCTTTTGCAATATACTAAATTCCTTTAGAGAAGTTATAGATAATGATTATCTAAACGTATTAGAAAATTCTAAAGATCTCAACTGATTGTGTGAGACGCCAATCCTTGCTGCTAAAACTGATACTATCAATATACACAAGCACATTCAGGACATGATTCCACGCTCTATGACTGAATACCACTCTATTGAAACGGTTAAATGTTGATGAGAGTAGCTGATGAGGCTGTAAACAGAATTCCTTAACTCTCTCAATCCATCTATGAAGTAGTTTTTAAACATGTATAGACAGAAATAAATCAATACTCATAGCCTTTGTTTGATATCTTAAAATGTTAAGGATGCAATGTCGAATTTTCCTGGGTGAACCCAATTGGACACAAAATTGCAGTGCGATCATTTAAAAGAATTCTTTTAGTTTTTCCAAAGTGAATATATACTTTATTAAGGCTTTTTCATTTATATTCAAATTCAGATATTGCAAAATTTCTTCAAACAAACAGCTCGAGCAACGCCGGGCAAATCAGCTAGTGAATAAAAGCAACAAAAGCTTTTTCTCCGACCCATTGTCATGTCCCATTACCATTGCTGGAAATCACGTAAATAACCAATACAAATAATCGAAAATACGAAAACACTAATCCACATCAATTTTTGTTATTTCCTCAGACGTGCATTTCGGATTTCACAAATCCTTCATCAGTGAGTCTCAAGATGGTTCACTGATGGTTCACTGATGAAGGAATTGTGAAATCCGAAATGCGCATCTGAGGTAATAAAAAAATTGATGTGGATTAGTGTTTTCGTATTTTCCATTATTTATAAGTCGGTATCCACAGTTTCGGCAATTATTTCTGTATTATAAATAAACAATGTTTTCTTATTTTCAGCTTTTTCTCCCCCGTAATAAAAATTGTGGTATAGTCTGAAAGTTGCATATATAATACTCAATTGATTAATTACTAGTCTTTAGATAAAAGTAGACAATTAATACGTCGAAGAAATTAAATTAATGCTACCTTCAGTGATAACTGTACCCCCATTTCATGACCACTAAATTCACCAGATCTCACTAACTAGGATTTTCATGTGGGGCATTCATCAAGAACGTAATTTGAGAATGAGACCTGTAATTTTTTTGACCTACATGGTTCATTTTCTTCGGTTCTGTACCTTTAATCTTTTTCCCGGTTATGGCTTTTTTTATGGCATCTGCTATTTTTGCCTTGCGATACGGCAATGGTAGTTCAGCCTTCTACTGTGGGCATTAACGGGATCCGATCCTCTTATGACCTCTCGTCTTCTTCCTAGTACGAATTTCCTCTGGAATCATTTCTCACGCGTGGCTTGGAGGTTACAGTAGTCCCCCTTCTTATCAGGGATTACATGACGCGTTCGGTGAGCGTCACCTTTTTCTTGCCTAAGCACTTCACGCACTTCGGAAAAATCTTATTAATGGAGCCTAGACGGTTCTAAAAAATAGTCTGGCCAGACTTTTACTCAAAATAATGAAATGCATCTTTTTTCAAGCGATTTGCGTTGTGTAATTAAATAAGGCATTCCTTTTATTTAGTGACGATAGGGTTCAAGGTTTACGCCTTAATAGCCACGGGGGCCGCCCGCGAGAAAATAAATAAGAGGCATTCGTTTACGGTAATCGAGCAATAAAATGGGGCGTGCTGAGTTTCTTGTCTTATGGAGCAAAAAGATAAACTTCCCCTTTGACTCGTATCCGTTTAATTTTTCCGCAATGTTTACTTACATTAAACCGAAAAATGAGGAGCCAGAAACTGTGGATGGACATCAAACAACAGAAGACAGAGAAACCACTAATCCACATAACGAATTTATTCTGATGAATACGTATTTCGGCAGCCAAGCTGCCTTCTTCAGCATCCAAAGGAAGCTATGATCAGAGAGACAAGCTGTTCTGATGATGCTATGATGAAGCTATGAACAGAACAGCTTGTCTCTCTGATCATAGCTTCCTTTGGATGCTGAAGAAGGCAGCTTGGCTTCCGAAATACGTAATCATCAGAATAAATTCGTTATGTGGATTAGTGGTTTCTCTGTCTTCTGTTGTTTTTACTTACATTGTTACCTCGAGGTTTTTCTGTTTATAAATTACTATTCCTTTTCTATTCATATCTTAGCTATTCTAACGAAACAAGCTTTTGATTAAAAGATTATTCATATTTTTTAAAGAAATTTTTTATTAGCTAGGCATTGTATTAGTGTTCTTTTACTTCAAAACAATCATTACAACGAATTTACGCGCTTTCACGCTTATAGTGTCACGGAATTCGGATGTCATCAAGAATTCAGATGACGTGAGCACTCGTCGTACCTTCTCGACTCGAGTGATCTACAACTCAAGGCGCAAGAAGGTACGTCACAATCATCTCAGGTAGCATCATGAAGCAGGGACCAATCAGGAGACAGTTGGCGAAGTGGTGACGAGAGAAAAATCTTCTCGAGATTCAAACAGCGGCAAAAGGAGGGTGAATGGAGCAGCCAAGCAGAACGACTGGTTTAGATGTTTAAGCCGAGAGAGACCGAGTTTTCGAGCCCGAGATGTGCGTTACATCGATAGAAGAGGCGGCGAGGCTTCGAGCAGGTTCCCCTGACGAGAGAAGGCATTGACGCCGGTGCGGAGAAGGCTTGACAGTGAAGCCTCGCTGGCGGCGGTTTCTGTGTCCGAAGATGACGAGCGCATAAGGAGCGACGCCGGAGACGGTGATACAGTACCTAAAAGTTCCAGTCGTAGGGAGAAGGCTGTCGTGCGTCCCATTCCAAGCAACTGTAAGTACTGTTGGCCGCTACTGATATAAAGGCGACATTTCCTGAGCTACGGGGCAGAGCTTTTCTTTTCTATACTGAAATAAATGCTCTCTGGCCCAGGGGAATGTTCGCGTATTTCGACGAGTCCTTGGGCTTCGTAATAATTCGCCCATCCAAATTAGTGAATTCAGCTTAAGCTGTAGTTTCCCGTTCAGTCCTCCACGTTGTTATTCATAGTTGATAATCTTCGTTCTAATTGCATTTTTACGGCCATTTGTAATTTTTGTTCTATTTATAGGTAGGCGTAAATGGGCTAAATTGCCATTCGGTGTTTAGTGGATATTAAGACTGAACTTGGACTTATCTGTGTACGTTACCTTTTTGTAAAGGTTTTAGTGGCTTCAAGAACACTGTTTGCTGTGTAAATTTGACTGTATATGACTTCAGTGTGGGTAAAGCTTAAGCCTAGATTTCTTTGCGAGTTCTGTGCAAATTCTCCCACACAAGTTTAGCTGTCTTTACAATGATTTTACATTAGTGTTCTTTATTTTTGTTTTAGCCTTGTGTTATGATGTATACTGATATTGTTTAGTCAACGAATTTTGATGCTTTGTGTTTTGTGACAATTCACGGTATATTTGAGACACCGTCATTAAAGTGTTGTTTCATAAGATATTAGGTTACAGGCATTGAACTCTAGAACTTTGAACTTTATTAGTTACTGACTACAAAGTATTGGAAATCAAAAAAAAAAAAGATTATTATTACGAAATGTAAGACGTTATGTTTGAGGTTTTTGATTGATTAGATTTTTGTCCCCTATGTTCTGCTATTGTGTTTTTTTTTGTTATTAGTGGATACTGATTAAGAGTTTATGCTTACACATATGAAATTAGTGTGTAACGTAGCTAAATGGGGTTTATGTGGGTTTTTAAAGAATTGCAAAAATAGCGCATATAAATAAAAGGTTTTATTGAATAAGACAGTGTTGACTTGAATGATTACATTTTCCTATTGTTAACAAAGATCGCTCACGCAACCCCCTTGCAATTTAGACTGTGCGATCACCAGAAAATGTTTAACTTTTAATTCGAGTAGAACAAATACAAAATGAAAGTAATAAACAAATTTACAGATTTCTAAGACTAAAACTTAACACGCCAGCTTATAACGAATAAGCCAATTGCCTAACGTCAGCTGTCTATTCTTAATACACTCGAGAACTGACGGGAAATAACCCCTTTCGGAAAAATAACTATTGTTCAATCTAAGAGATTCGCACCACTTCGGAGTGAACTTCTTTACAAGATTAATTTTAAATTTTATGAAATACCTTTAACAATTCTGATCAAGTCTAAAACTACCGACACCGCTGTCACACTGGTCCCACGAAATAATCAGTCGCTTTAGTAAAAGTCTATCTCTGTATTACTTCTAATTTCCTCATTTCAGAACACATGAATATTAATACAATTAATTGATCAGATGAAAGAAGAGTCATTCGAATCGGACAGCGCTTGCTGTCAGGATTTGCACTGTGCGCGACGAGGCCTCCTCGTCCTGGGCTTTGAACTTTAGCTTTTGTTGCGGATTACTGGAAAGTCTCTTTCGACAACCACTGCATCCAACGCACGACTCGAGACGACCGACCTCTCCTACGGCTATTTTCTTCGGACTGCGTCGGCAACGATGAACTCGTCGCGTAGCCCTTTTGGGGGGAGTACTACTGGAACCCAGGGTCGTAGTTGCTCGTCTGGGATGAGGGTGACCACACGAGAACCTAATGCAGAAGGGGCAGAATAAATATATATTAATGTTAGCCGGAATTAAGTTGCCTGCACACGCAGCATTCGCCCAATTACACCCACACACAGAATCACACCACCAACGCGCAGCCCGCAACTCGCACTCACTGGGTGAGGGAAATTTGCGAGTATCGCAACGCGCTACGCAGGGAACACCGGTGCTATGCGCGCTTGCGTTGCTCTCGTCCTTCACATCCACGTAAATCAGCCTTGCGTCCCGCCTTTGAATTTGAGGCGATGCTATTCTATTAGCTGAACCTCCAAAGTCGCCCACTATACGCCTTTTCCATTGACGCGTTCTAACCGGGGCTGGTGAGCTTTCCCTTTGTGGCGTTCGGGAGGTAATACCTTCCTTATTCCCGCGACGAACACGGCGGCTCTTCCTTTTTCCCGTATTATGCTCGGTATAAGAATTGGAATATCTTACCTGCCGCTCGTGCCCGCGCCCGGAAGAACCTCGTATCGCCGAACGCCCGGAAAGCTCCACTGCCTCACCCCGATTTACGAAAACGTCCTTCTTCATCCGAATCTCAGGTAACTCTCTCCTACCTTCACTCTTCTCCCCTCCTCGTCTCCTTTCCAATCTTCCCCTCTTTTTCATTGGCTCTCGCCGCGTCTCTCCTCTAACCTCTCTCTCTCTACCAATCTCAAAACTCTTATTTTCCTCCTTCTTTTTCACATAAGGCGCTTTTATCATTGGCTTTCGACCCTCCGCCGTCGTCTGCTTTACACGTCTCCTCACATGAACTGGGTTTTGAGTGCTCGCTATCGCGAGCCCTCCCAAATCTTGTGACATAGTGTTTATTTCTGTTAATCTCTTAGCCTTTGGGGGCATTGTGTTTGACTTGCTATTTTCACATGTAATTAGAAATTATAAGAATTAGCGTTAACAGATTTTTGCCTACATCTTGTTTAGATTGATTATTTTCATATTACTGGTTTACCCATTTTGTTTAAGGCAACATGCAATTGCCTTATGAGTAAGATTCCTCCAATTTATCAATTATCATCTTTACTACTTAATTCTTTAGTAAATAAGAGTGTTTACATTTATTCCTAATTTTGTCATCATTTTATTCTTTTGTTTTGTTATTAAACATTTTTTTATAATTATTTTTGTCTGTTGCACTGTTACTGATATAATTCCACTGCGCAATACTCTACCATTTTAATATCCGTGACATATAGCCTTTTGTTGGCCCCTCAAGCTTCGTACTCGTGGAGTGCTCGTACCTTCCCTTCCTGGTTTTGCTTGTGTTCGTTTGGGAATAGTTGAGTACCAGTTGTTGGTCTTGGTCAGATCACATAATGACTGACAAGCCATATTCCTTGTATATTTTGATGATAAACCATCGGAATTGAAAATTGTAGTTGGTTCTTTTGCTAGTGGAATATAATGGCTTCCAACTCTTTTTTTTGCCTTTGGAATTCCTCTGGGAATCAAGACTTTTCGCATTGTCATGGATCCTTCTGGTACATGGTTGCCCGTCTGCTAGTCCGTCTTTTTGGGTAAGGCCTTTGCCTATTTTTCGCCTGCAATGTCGCCTTCGAGCGTTCGTCATCTTAAGCCACGCGTGAACGGATGGTTCTTCCAGGAAAACTTTCATAAATGGAACCGTCCTTATGCCTAGATTTTTCCTTTTCTCGCCACTCATTTGCAGAACTTTTCCTTTAAACTTTTATTGTTAATTCATCTTTGATAATTTTTTTCCCAGTTTCTTTCGGCGCGGAGAGTGGTTCCGTTTTCGTCGTGTCGTCTTCCTTACTGCTTGATCACCCACCCCGTTTGCCGTTTTCTATATCACTTCATGTCTTCCTGTGTCCGACAACACTTGTTATCTAATACCATATGCAGTTTTAGTATGATTTTGTTATGTGTTCTTTTTCTTTGACCGTGTTCCCTCACTCCTTTCCCCTGGATAACTGTTTTTCTTACTGTAGCCGTTTACCGTTTTTATCCCGTTTATTTCTTGTAATCTCCTGTACCTTTTTTTTCCCCTTTCTGTTCTTCTTTTTTTTTTAGGTTTCACACTCCGTCCGGGAAATTCTCGCATCTGTAGAAGTTTTTTTTCAACCTCCTCAATTGCAAGTTTATCGGATGGTTGATTTTTTTCCCTTCAGCTTAATTCCAAACAGAATCGAAACCAAGTCAGAAACTTCCACGCACTCTTCCTCAAGGCTCGTCCACTCTTATCAGTGATGCAACGGTTAAACTGTTACCTATGTGGATTCTATCTCCTAGCCATGATGTTATTCAATTATTTACTTTTACAGTCATGTTTTATATCTTCTTTCCTTTCTAATCCAGTGCAATAAAATGTCATTTTGTTTGGAACCGTCGTTGCAATTATTTTATAAAGCTTGTTTTAACTGAAAGCTTTTCTTAGTTAATGTTTTTTAGCGTAACGGGGGTTCTTTTGTTAAATAGTAAAAGATAATTTGGTCTCTCGCCAGTCCCCATATCTTAGTTTTTTTTTTGAAGTTTAATTTTAATTTTACTCCTACCTCTTCGCGAGCCAGCTAGATCTTTAAACTGTTCGCGCTTTAATAAAAGCTCGCAAAAGGTTTAGTTTTTTCCCAAACAAAATGACATTTTATCGACTCGTGTTTCTTGGTCGCGTATAAGCAGGTTTGGGTTTTATTCGCGGAACAGTAATCCTTTGTTTTTTTCTCTCTCTTAGTTCGAGCGTCTTTGGATCTGGTTCTCATCGCCATAGATCGTAACTCTTGGAAGGGGTAGCGGATACTTTACGGATACAGAGTCAAGCGTTGACTGAGTTACTGCGGGAAACCTAATGTGAAAGAACGGGATTGCGACTGCCGCTCACGTCCTGAAGCACGGGCTTCTGAGTTGTAACCGACTATTTCTCGATTAGAAGAGTCCTGTTAGGTTGTAAAAATATGATCCTTTGCCGGACGTTTTGGAGTTTTCTTCCGGGGGTTCTGGAGGGCTCACCCGGTCGTTTTCTTCCGACGTCTCGATATTTTTGAACATGACAAAGTAACCTGACTCGCTCCTTAGGGCTTTTGTTAGTTCACAATTTTAATATAAAAGTAGAAAAGTAATTTCCCTTATTTTTTGGTCGGGGAGTATGTAGCGATCTCGCCACATGGCCTCAAAATGAGACCAGTAATTTTTTTGACCTACATGGTTCCTTTTAACTCTTTTCTGCTATTAATTTGGTCCTTTGCCAGTCCCCATATCTTAGTTTTCTTTTAAGTTTAATTTTAATTTCTCTCCTACCTCTTCGCGAGCCAGCTAGAGCTTTAAACTGTTCGCGCTTTAATAATTCATACACTTGATCAGCACCCGACTGAACTGCAAGACTTTAGTCGGAAGTTGGCAGCAGAATTTTAACGCCACCGTTGCTAGCTAAAACTTGGCGTGAACTGTCTTTTCGTTGTTATTACTCTCAAAGAACTTCTGTATGCGCACAGTATAGAAGTCTCCGCCTGTGAGGAAAGCCACGCACTTACATCGTCGCTGAAACGCAGACTGCCGAGAAACTCCTTTAGGTACCAGAACAGGTGGCAGTCACTGACGCGAGGTCCAGACTGTAAAGAGGGTGGTCAAATTGCTCCCAACCAGAAGATCTGATTAGGGCTTGCGTTTGAGTAGAGCGTGGACTTGTATTGTCGTTGGTCAGCCGGTGAATTCAGGAAGGTAGCCGGCTCGCTATGGCTGGAGGTACTGCCTCCGAGCCGTCGCGTGATACGCTACGATCTAGCCGTAGCTTATTTGAACGTAAGGACTAGCCATCGAAGATTGAAATCGAAGGGAAACACTGAAGGGATGAAAAAACTGGGAAAGAATAAAAAAATTATGCTTTATTTTGATTAATTTCTGTTGCAAACTCTAATTGTTCATTAATTCAATAATTAAATCAACGACAAGGTAATTACGTCAAAATAAAAATTAAACATTTTATTAGTCATATAGAAGTAAGAAAATATTCAATACTACAGTCTCTCCTTGACTTAAGGCCGGTTCACATCCGCCGTCTGCGAAAACGCGACGTCTCTTAAAAACGTACCAAAATCGCCTCGCCTGAAAGTCGGGACGCGAGAAAATCGGAGATAGTTCACAATTAACTTTTTTTTAGGCGATTGTCATGCGTCCTTATTTGTGAATGGCTGAAAAATGAATCAATCATGCGGACGGCAAGTTGCTGTATTGTTTTTGGTTTTTTTTCGACACTATTAAAGAGTAAAAATTGAAATGTGCAACTATAAATTGACTCCGCTCTCTGATTGGTGGGGAACACACTTAGGTTTAGCTTCTTTCCTTTTACGAATGCAAGATTACAAAAATAAACTTTTAAACTTCCGGAGCAGAAATTTTCTAAATAGTTTGATGCAATTATTATAAATATTATTGATCTAAGGAGTTTAAATGATTAATTTTAAATTTAAATGTGGTCAGTCTCCTTTTAATGGGGAAAATCGTAAAATTAATAAAAACAAAAAAATAAATAAGAAATAAAGTCACCAATCTTGAAAAACGATGAAGAAACTTGTGAGATGGAAGAAAACTCAAAGGATGTAGTCTATTGAAGATGTTGTTGATAGCAGAGATAAACCCAGTCTATTGAGGATGTAGATAAAGTCTTGTGAAGATAATGTTGATAGGGGAAAACGATAATCTTGAAGGAAGTGTTGGTTTTGATATACAGATGAAATTTTGAAGAGGGTGATCCAAATATTTGGGATAAAATTTATATAAAACGTTTTCGAGAATATTTCTCATCATCAGTAGGATAAAACATTTTTGAATGGTGAAAACAGTTGAAATAAGAATCTAACAATTGATATAAAGATGATGAAGCTAAGTTGGTTGTAATTGTTGGTTATGATTGTAGGCTATTGTATACTAGGGTGATTGTTGTTTAAAAGTAGTGTCCATTTATTGTTTATCTCTATTGATGGTTTGGCTAAATTTTTGTTATTTGTAATGATATTTATTGTTTCTTTAATTAATCTTTTTTTATAATTTTCTTCTTTACCAATGATTTTGTGTTATTCCAATCTGGTGTGTGGTTTTTTTTGATACAATGATTTACTAAATGGTTGTTTTTGTCTTTGTGGCGAAGTGCTCTTTCATGTTCTTTTAATCTTATTTCTAATTGTCGTTTAGTTTGACCTGTGTAGATATGTTCACAATTTTTACATGGTATTTGATAAATTATATTTCTAGTGTTTGATAAATATTTGGATCACCCTCAAAAGGAGATTCACATTTATGTTATTATAACCAAAGTAATATTTGGAAACTCTTTCTAGTTTTTTTTTACTTAAAAAAATCACGCTGTGAAAGCTTACAAACAACTGGGATTAGCATTAAAACATTAAATCGACCCCAGCAGCTAACCTCTTCAAAATTTCATCTGTATTTCAAAACCAACACTTCCTTCAAGATTATCGTTTTCCACTATCAACATTATCTTCACAAGACCTCATCTACATCCTCAATAGACTGGGTTTATTTCTGCTATCAACAACATCTTCAATAGACTACATCCTTTGAGTTTTCTTCCATCTCACAAGTTTCTTCATCGTTTTTCAAGATTGGTGACTTTATTTATTATTTATTTTTTTGTTTTTATTAATTTTACGATTTTCCCCATTAAAAGGAGACTGACCACATTTAAATTTACAATTATTATAAATTTAAAATTATATTGTATTGCAAATTGTATCTGTTCATTTGGCTCTCTACTTTACCATCGATTTCAAGTGGAAATTTATAATAATTTGCTTTGCTTTTTGGTTCTGCGCTATTGTTAAATGCAGAAGTCCCATCCATTCGCAGATCGTTTTGCTGGATGCTCCACTAATCTGTTTTTCTTACCAATTTTCCGGATAATCATAATTTCAAAATTTTCACCATTCCATATTTCTACTTCAGACAACAACAATAACTCTGAATAATGCCATCAACAATACAATAACATTGTTGCCACTTCCAAGACAAAAATAGTACACTAAGTTTTTTAATTTTTCTCTTACCATTTAATTTTTTCTTTGCTATTAACTAGCTACCCTTTGTCCCATGCACCTGTCGTATCTCCTATCTTTTTATTCACCTAAAAATGGCTAACAATGTCAGCAGCAAGAAAATGCGGCTCCTGCAAAATTTATATAAAAAGTGCAGAAGCGAGTGTTAAATGTAGTGGATCTTGTGGAAAACTTTATCATTTAGAGGTGAGATGTGCAAATTTATCTATATCTGAGTATCAATATTATCAAGATGAAAATATAGACTGGAAATGTGAAAAATGTGATTCTCGAGAAAGATTAGCTGGAAAAGGTAATAAGAGTCTCAATGAGAACTTAATTAATAGATTTAAGGAGACAGATATAATTAAATCTAAGTCAGATTTGTTTACTAATAATATGGAAGAAATAAAAAAATTGCAGAAGACAGTTTGTGAAGTTTTAAATGAGATTAAAGATCTAAAAAAAATGAGAAAAGAAATTCAGGATATGTCCAGTTCTCTGGAATTTTTGTCTGGAAAGTTTGATATGTTTGAAAAATCTATTACAGATCTTCAAAAGGAAGTAAGCGTTTGTAAATTGAAAAATGACCAACTTCATCTGGAAAATGAAAAGTTTAAGGTAGAAATGATTACTATGAAAACTCAATTGGCTAAATTTGAACAATATTCCTACGGCTCAAACATAATTATTAATGGAATACCTGAAACCCCAAAAGAAGATTTGAATGAAATCCTTTTAAAAATTAGCCTATATATGGACATAGAATGTTCTAAAACTGATGTGGACACTATTCATAGAATGGGAAAAAAGAGAGAAGATAGGAAGACTGGACGACCTATTGTAGTGAAATTTGTAAGAAAGAAGATGGTTAAGGTTTTTTTGGAAAGAAAAAAGAATTGGTTTAAGAGATTGAATACAAGAGAACTTTGTATTTGTGGTGAAGAGTATTCTGTGTATTTAAATGAGCATTTGCGCCCTTTTTTTAGGTCTCTTTTTGTCAAGGCGAAAGCCAAGCAAAAATCTGGTGATTTAAAATTTGTCTGGATTAAAAATGGGAAAGTATTCGTTAGAAAATCTGAAAAAAGCCCAGTCATTGAGCTTGGCTCTGAATATGATATTGAGTTAATATAAATTAATTACTCCTAACTTTATGATTATCGACAATGTATATTTAACTTATTCTATTTACATTCAAATCAATAAGTATGGAAATAGGTTTAATTTGGAGAAAATCTATAATGCAGTCTATTTCCATAAGTTAAATTATATAGTTACATCTATCTAATATCTCAGCTATGAACACTTACATCCCTGGCTCAATCTCCCTCAATGCTTTCATTGACACCATATCAGACAAAAAATTTTTTTCTATTTTCGCTTTAAATATTCGGAGTCTACATGCTAACTTGGATGAACTATTGCTTTCACTTTCTAACTACCCCTCTGTTTTAACATTAATTGAAACATGGACCGTTTCTAATTCTGATATTCCTCATATTTCGGGTTATAATAATTTTTCAATTTCTAGAAACACGTAAAGGTGGAGGTATCTGTTATATCCATAATAAATTAACAGTGAATGTTTTAATTGAAGGAACGTGTATTAATGACGATTACGAATTCCTTACTTTATTAATAAATAATATGTTCCTTATCATTAATAACTATCGCCCTCCATGTGCTAATTTCAATAATTTTTTAACCTTTTTTGAATCCCTTCTTGAGTCTTTGCGTCCTACGGCCAAAAAATGTATAATTCTAGGTGATTTTAATTCAGAATTTCTACCACCCTTACTTAGAAATACGGCTGAACTTTTATGTCTTTTAAATAGCTTTGATCTTTCTCCCACTATCACTTCCCCTACACATTACTCCATCAGCTATAATTCCTTTACTCTAATTGATCAAATTTTTACTAATATCGCGAACTTCATCCAAAGTGGAACAATTGATTTATTAATTACTGACCACCTCCCCTTATTCCTAATTTACTCAATGAAGAATTGGTATCCTACCCAAAATTTCACTTCTAGGTTATATATTTTACACAGAACGCAAATCTTTGCTTCTTATCTACAACTAACTAGCTGGGATACGTTATTTTTGAAAGAACACAACTCCGATTTAAATTTTGAAATTTTTTTTAATCATTTTGTGAATGGTTAAAATAGATATTTTTCTTTAAAAACCTTTACGGGGGAGGGAGGGAGACTGAAGGGGGTTGACTCAATTCTTCTCAACAGCATTAGTTGGCAAGTGGTCAATTTCGGGAGCTGCAGCTTCCCCCCCCCCCCTCCTGGGTACGGCCATGTAACAGATCGGAAACTATCTGTATAAATTTTAAGATTCAGCAAAAATTTGAAAACATAACTTTAACATTTTTTATAAGTTTTTCATTCAAAATTAGAGATTAAAAAAAAAAGATTTAGTATTCTTCGATTTTCCTGTTGATCTAATCAGCATCAGAGGGGTGAAAACATAGAGAAAGGAAGTAAACCCTCTAGAATGTGGATCACGTGACTTTGACGGTGGAATGCAGGCGCCATATTGGAGTAGTATAAAACGACCCATGAATCAAATAACTTACCTTCTATAGGACCTTGCAGTGGCGGCTCGTCCATAGGCACTGCGGCATTGCAGCACCCCCAGTTTCACTTTCGATATCGATAAAATTCAATATAATGTGTCTTTTTTTTCTTTAATACTATTCTTATATATGCATATTACATGATCCTTAAGCTTAATGACACTAGCTATTCCCTAGTTCGTGAAAAAAAATTACAATTTTCTGGCGCAGCACCCCCAGAAATTTTAGCTACGAGCCGCCACTGGGACCTTGTGGAGTTGTCTTGTTTTAGCGAGTGCAGAAAAAAATTTAAAATATTTAGATTAAACAATATGCATTTTTAAAAAGAAAAAAATAGTCTTGGTACGCCTCATTTAAATAGGAATTCAGAAAATAATAAAAGAAATTAAAATTTTTCTATTAAGCTCATGCTCACAAGTTAAATTTAAGATTGCGTTTATTTTTTTTAATCCATATGCGTTTATTTTTTTTAAACTTTAAAATCTTGGCTTTCCTCCTACTCCAACATGGACGACTGGGTACTTCCGGTTCCACGCTCCGTTCAATGTGAAAGTCACGTGATTAACACTCTAGAGTTTTTACTTCCTTTCTCTATGGGTGAAACTCATAGCTTTTTCTGTCATACTAAGATGGTGGCGCTATGAAGACTGCTTACCACGGTCTATAGATATTCATGGTCATCGAGCTCCATTGTTAAAATGAAGCTAAAGTCTCTAGCTCCCGGTAGGGTGGGAACTCTATTGAAAAGTGGCGCTGCACGTACAATCTGCCCAACTGCGCCTGCAGCGCCACCTTATCGGCAGACAGAAACTTTACTTTCGTATTCAGTTTCAATGAAAATCTCTATCGCCGGGAATAGTGCGATCTATGCGGCACCTGGCGCGATCTGTTTTCCTTAGCTTCTCGAAACAATGGAAAATGGCCGAAGCTCGATGACCATGAATATCTATAGACCGTGCTGCTTACTAATGTTTTCTGCATTTTGGCATTTTAATGAGAAAGTTATAAATATAAATGAGTAAATAAAATAAAATATTTATGATGGAATTTGATGAATATAAATTAAGTAAATAAAAAATAGCTAAAATTTAAATAAAATATAAAATAAAATAAGAATAGATTAATTAAATGATAAACATATGCAAGAAATAAAACAAAATAAAATAAAGTTAATAATTAATTAATTAAATAAACTTGGCTAAATAAACAGATAAAGTAAAATAATTAAATGCACATATTAATAAAAAAATCAGTAAAATAACAATTAAATTCAATCGCTGCTTTGAAGACATTGTTGTTACAAAATGCGTCAACGAAAATAAAATTAATTGCTAAATTGGAAATATCTTATCTTTTTACAACACTTGTATGACCAACTGACAACAACCTCTTGTCCACAAAAGAATTTTATTAAGCATATACGTATTTCGAACTCATTGATTTCATTATAATGTTCATTTTATAGAGTTCATTCTCTATTCCCAAACCTCCCGATGCAAGACACTCTAGATTTCTTGAACTGCGTTTTGGTAGACAACAAAGTGAATAAGGACGTGATCAACGAAGTCGTCACCCTTTGTAGGATGTGCATTAATAACAACTTTCTTCAGTTCAATGGAGAGGTTTACCGTATGTCAGCAGGAACCCCCATGGGAAGCTGCCTCAGCCCCATACTAGCCGAAATCTTTATGAGGAAGTTTGAAGCCAAGCTTGCTTCCTCCGGACAATACTTCCCAAAGATTTGGTACCGTTACGTCGATGATGTGTTCGTTGTCATCGATACCAACGAGATAGAGGTACAAACCTTCCTCGAGCACATCAACAGCTTCTACCCATCAATACAGTTCACTGTGGAAATGGAGAAGAATTGCTCTATACCCTTTCTTGACCTTAGAATCATACGAAACAACAACAAGCTCGAATATGACATTTATCGAAAGTCCACCCATACTGATGTGTACATTCACCATGATTCAAATCACTGCTGGAGCCAGAAGCTAGCAGCGTTCGCTTTTATGGTGGACAGAGCTCTAAACATCCCTCTATCCAAGACCAGATTTGCGAAAGAAATAAAACACATACGGGCTACAGCGCAAAATAACGGATACGACACCAAACTCGTACACGATTTGGTACGCAGAAGGAGTTTCGTAAAGCTGGTTAGAGAATCGACCACCCTCAACAAAACCACGACACCCAAGTTTAGAGTATCGATTCCTTATAACAAGACCCTCACGGCAGGATTACGCACGATCTTCAAAGAAGCGGATATAGACCTCACGTACAAAAACTCCAATGTCCTGAAGAATCTTTTGGGGAACCCTAAAGACCAAACACCTCCTCTATCACAATCTGGAATATACGAAATCGCCTGCAGTGTATGCCAGAAAGTTTACCGAGGGGCAACTTGCAGGAAGGTCCGGACTAGATTCAAAGAGCATAATGCCCACGCCAGGTTCGGCCGCCCGAATAGATCAGCGGTGGCCAAGCATATGCTTGACACCGGACACGACATACTTCTACAAGACTGCCGTTTGTTGAGACAGGTCAGAAACAAGAACGCTTTAGACGCTTATGAGACGTTGGAGATTTCCAAGAAGGACCCCGACCTGTTACTAAACGGAGACGCAGGCCCGATAGGAGATTCGACATTTATCCAATTGCTTAAAGAGTAAAGTTAATTTTCTATATTTCTTAATTTTGTATCTTTGGTTACCTTTTACTTTTTTGATTTTATTCATTGTAATTTTAATAATCGGCATTCAGTATCGATTGTAACGATTGTTCGCGACCAGGATGAAGTATCTCTACTAGGTCCGCGCTTCTGATGTTAAGAGATTGTTTTCCCCCATTGGTCTTTTTTATTTTGTAATTTTCATTTGTACCTTTTTATTGGATAATGGCCACTCCGGCCCTTATATATATTCTCTGTAATTCAACCAAACTCTGTATCGGCATTGAATAATGAACTCAATGAGTTCGAAATACGTATATGCTTAATAAAATTCTTTTGTGGACAAGAGGTTGTTGTCAGTTGGTCATGTCGTTATCCACAGTCCTTTCCAGTTTCTCAACACTTGTATAACCACGGTCTATAGATATTCATGGTCATCGAGCTTCGGCCATTTTCCATTGTTTCGAGAAGCTAAGGAAAACAGATCGCGCCAGGTGCCGCATAGATCGCACTATTCCCGACCGCAACCTGCGCTAGAGATTTTCATTGAAACTGAATACGAAAATAAAGTTTCTGTCTACCGATAGGGTGGCGCTGCAGGCGCAGTTGGGCAGATTGTAATGCAGCGCCACTTTTCAATAGAGTTCCCGCCCTACCGGGAGCTAGAAACTTTAGCTTCATTTTAACAATGGAACTCGATGACCATGAATATCTATAGACCGTGGTATAACTTTCACCGTTTGGGTCATGTTTGGTGGATGAAATCTTGTGATCAATATTTCAACCCCTTCCACTAATCCGATCCTGCTGAAATTTTGTGCACAAACGAAAAATCGGTGACAATGCATGAATCTAAAAAATTTTTTCAAACAACCCAACGGGGAGGGGGCCCCCCATAATATGAAATAGACTTGGTTTATGGTTGTTTGCCCAAGAGATGGCGCCAGATGAAAAAACTCGTGAAAAGCTGGAAAAACCTTCAAAAGCGTTGTTATTGAAAAAGTATTTTTTCATTCACTTGTTTTATATACATAATTGATTTTACCATATTGTAGAATCACCTTTTGCCGTAACAACAGTTCCAATTCTTTTGGTCGATGATATTAGTAAGGTTAGGGCAAAGTACCTGTGTAATATATGTCTAACACTTTGGATGCATTCAGTGAGATCTTTTTTTGTCCTTTGTCAACGGTTTCTGTATTCTATTTATCATGATTGCCCATAGATTTTCGATTAGATTCATGGCAGGCAAATTTCTTGGCCATTTCAGGTCACTTATTTTTCTTTTCCGATTTTTTTGGATGTATAAGCTGGTACTTTATCCTGTTTGAAAATAACATCTTCAGATGAACAGATCTTCTCAATAACTGAGTGACAAAGAATTCCATCATTTCTCTATAAACGTCTGTATGGAACCGGCCTAGGAGGATTAATACAAAGGAGGCGCTCCTATTCACTGGCTCATTGTTGAGTTGAAGCAATATCCGCCATATTGGTAGGCCCCTGCATGGCTGTTATCTACATGAACAACTTCTAAATATTGCATTAATACGCTAAAATTTAACAACAAGCCATAATTGTTTGTCTCTTATAGCAAGAAATTTATGAAATTTCTATTTACGAAGTAGTTAATCTATACAGGCTTGGGGTCTTCCAATATGGCCGATACAATCCCTCAACAATAGGATTCAAGATTATGACGTCATGCCATTTCCTGTCATTAAACCTCCTTGAAACCGGCTGCTCACAAAAAAAAATCATTTCACTAACACTTTCACTATAAAACAACCCCATAAATCATATGATTTAAAGGGTGTTTTACTTCTCGGTTGACAGTTGAAGGCAGAAAAACTTTGCAAGAAATCCATCCAATTATTTCTTGGAAATCACTACATTGTTCTCTTTCTCATGCTGAATTGTACTTGCAAAATCATAATTAAATATGTAAAAATGAGATTAGAACAGTATTTAAAAATGTTAACCAAACAATATGCAAACAAAAAATTAAAGTATGCCAAGAGAGTTTTGAAATTATCTTAATAAAAGAAGTAATGAATTCACAAAAGTGAAATTTTTTTGTATACATATCTAGGTCCTTTGTTTATTGGATGAATAAATTTCAAATTTCAAAAAATTTCAAACAATTAAGTTGTTTTTATAATATAATCTACAACAGTTAATTTTCTACTTCAACTTATTACTCGTTTGTCCTCCTAAAATTACTAAAAATAAAATAAAATATTTAAAAAAAACTTTTTTATATTTTTACCCCCCTTCATCCATTCTTGTTTTTACTTAAAAAAAAAAGTATTCCTTTTTTGGTTTAAAAAGTGAAATAAAAAGTTAAAATAAGAATTCATAAAATTAAAAAAAGACAAAGGTGTAGCAGGCCATAATTTTATTTCATTTTAGAATTTATTATTATTATTATTATTGAAAGAGCACTCTCCAGGAGTAAAAGCAGAATTGTGTGAAAATTAAAATTTAATATGAAACGCGCGCTCTGTTTAAGGACACTGAACGTTGGAAATGCCATATTAAGCAACAACGTCGTCCGGCCGTCCGCCGTTTGCACGATAACTTGAAAACGGATTAACTTTTTCAAATTCTGTTTTCATAAATATGACCATCAAAGTCTTAGCTCGGCCGTATCAACTTTTCAGAATTTTTCGTGGACCCATTCAAGTCGAATTCACGTGCTAAAACAGTGAGTGTAAAGAATACAAAGATAATGGCATGTCATATAACAATCGATTTGTCAAGAAGAAATACATTGTTACGTTCTGTTCATCTTTTCAGCATTACTGACATCGGCGCGCGCACGTGAAATAGTGCTTTGTCGACGCATCTTTGCTCAAGTGTTCATAATCTATATTATTAAGTAGCGGAAGAATGGAGCTACTTATTGGTTTTATAATGTCAGTCCATCCTCTTCATAATTTCTACATTTATTGAGGTAGAAGGTTGAAATTCGGAATGTAGCTTCCTATGGGCATGTCCATCTGCACTATTTAGTTTGGTTTTGATTGGTACACTGGGGTCAGAATTACGGAGATGGGATTCAGAGAGGACAACATATCTATGTCCTATTTAGGTACGTAAAGGCGTGAAATTCAATATCCAGATTCCTCTAAGCAAGATCTACATTACTTTGAAGCTTAGGCCCAGTTGTTCCATTGGGGTCGGATTTGCGGGGGTGGTAGTCACTTGGTCTTTAGAACTATGGCAACATATGGCTGCTGATATATCATACGTTCGGAAATGATGAGAAAGGAAAGGAAATACGAGCTTTTTTTACATTTTCTACACATTACATTCGAGAAAATTAATTTTTGATTAAAAAAACTTGGGGAGAGGTAAAAAGTGCAGATAATGGGGTAAAAATAGATGACTTAAGAATCTGCTACTTGGGAGGAGGGGCAGGGGGGATTAATTTCTTTTTAATAAATGTATAAATGTATTTCTGCTTCACTGCTAAAGCTCCTCCTTGGAATGTTTACAAGATTTTATTCTTCATGCGAATCGAAGCGTCGCTCTGGCGAGCACTTGATACCAAGTCCCTTGATTTAGCATTGAGTTTCCACCTCTGGTATATATCTATCTCTATGATCAGCATATACCAATCGTTGCTGGGTCTTTTTTTATTAGCAGATTCCTTTTGTGGTTAGCTCTGATTGCACTTAATTAGCAAAAAATATGTTCTTCAATGATTTTATTCAAGCTTGATGAAGAAGGTGAACATGAAAAAAAATTGTACAATTCATTTAATTAATAATTTTGTATTTAAACCAAACCTTTTTATTGTTACAGTACAGTATTTACAATAATTATATACCTACTACATTTAAATTCAACCCCCCCCCCCCAGAGTCGGCTAAAAGATTACTTAAGTGAGAGTTCATTTTTTGGATTCAATGATTGTGCTAGAGGGAGGGAATATTCTATTTGATATTTTTGAAAACGAAGCACAGGGACGCAAATTGTCTCTATCTCATTATTTATCTAAAACACCAAAGCGAACTAGAGAGCACAATTAATCTATCTATATATATATAAAGAAGGATGTTTCTGGGTCTGTGGGTTTGTTTGGTATTAACGTCCTTTTCAACTGCTATGGTCATTTCAGGACGGCGTTATAGGGGCCGCAAATTTTGCCTCGCAAGGGTTCTTTAACGTGCAGCCGGCAAACGACTACACGGGACCAACGGCTTTACTTCCCTTCCGAAGGAAGTGCGTGATCTCAGGATTTCCCCCTGAAAAATCCTCGTCGTCCTCGGCCGGGATCGAACCCGCGTACTCGGGCGGGTCTGTGGGCCTGTTTGTCTGTATGTTTTTTATACAAATCTACAGTTTTATTCCGATCTTGATAAAATTTCGCATACATGACCTTCAAAGCATGAGGAAGGTCACTGTCTACCTCAGATTTCGGAAAAATAATAAATATCGATAAAAAATCGATATTCATGGTTATGGCAAGGCATATTAATGAGAAATATCTCATGACCAACAATGCAAGGCAAAGTTGGTACAACAATAGGTATCAACAATGGTATCAGCACGCAATTCACAAACACACTGCATGAACCAACAATATATATCTCATGACTAACAATGAAAGGAAAAGTTTGTGCAAGTGTAATTATCCCGGGCAACGCCGGGTACCTCTTCTAGTTAATTAATAAAAAGTGTGAAACAATTATGCTCTCATACAGGGTGATTATAATTAAATTTTAAGTTTCAAAACGCTATAAAAAAGAACCACTTAGTAGAATGACGTCTAATTGGAACGGAATGTTATTGAAGATGGGGGAAAGCTTATGGCATAAGAAAAAAAAGTAGGTCTAAATTTTAGCAACAGATGGCGGTGTAAGCGTCAGAATTTCGCCTACAAATGAATCGTAAAACAAAGGCTAAGGTGTAAGTTACACGTTAAACCAACTATACTATTCAGTGTGCAAAGCATCCATCAAACCGGTTTTTTAAATTGCGGGAGACTGGCCCAAAACATGTTTAATATGCTGTCCAGCGTTCTGTGCAACAAGTTTAAAGAATAATTCATTAATAATGAAAAATAGGAAAGAAAATATCCGCAGCCCGGGATCGA